>JAJJWW010010565.1:0-184699 GCA_023531295.1 Papaver armeniacum | reverse complement strand
ATTTTGTATTTTACGTTTGTTTTTGAGTTTTTAGGTACTGGAGTCGCACAGGCGAAAAGATGGAGAAATCACCCAATTGGGAGTAAAAGGGAAAATTATCATTTCATGGGCGAACACTATCCGGAGCCCAAATCAAGGTTAAGGGCCAACTTTGTTGGAGAAGCACTACTGAAGGATAGCTAAGGTTAAGGGGTCACGCGGATGGGTAACCCTTATCAACGTAATCGGGTGGCTATATCACTCATTTCTTACACTTAAACTCGAATTTCGAGAGAAGATTATTTCTCTTATCATTTGTTCTTCCGGCTGCGCCATGAAATTGAGAGAAGTATCTGTTGTCGGAGAAACATTATTGCTGAAGAGATCGATAGAGAGATCGAGAAATTGAGACTAAGAACGAGATGAACTCAAAAGCAAGAGATGACTCTGATGTTCGATTTGGATGGAAGAAGCTAGGGTTTGGGTTTGCTGCTGAATCGTGAGAATCAGGAGATAGATTTGAGTTGATTAAGATTTGAATGGTCGTGGGTATGTGTTGGATTCAAGGTACAGGGAGAGGAATTCGAGAATCGAAACCAAGAAAGTTACACAAATAGTTAAGCTGATGGGATTGAAATTCAAGGGTTAAGTTCAGATTTGGTCATTTGTTGAATATTGAGTTACAGGGAATTCAGAGAATGGTTCGAGTTGTTGGTTGTATGAATTATAGAAGAACCAAGAGAAGAAAACCAGGCAGGTGATGGTTTGCCAAAATAAGAACAAGGGGTAGTTCGATGGGTTGACCTCGGATTCAGATTGTGATCGAGTCAAATGATATGTCACTGGGTTTGAAGTGTTAGCAGTGATGGATGTGTGTACAAGGAGAGGTTGCAATGGTCAGTTGTTGATGGTGATATGCAGGCAAGGCTGGAATGGAGTCTGGTGCTGTGGTGGTTGAATCTTGACAGAGTGGAGCTGAAACTGGTGGTAATTGTGTTGATTGATTGCAGGAGGAAATGGGTTGTTGCAGGTGACTCAGGGGTATGGCTTGGGTGTGCTACTATGGATTGATTGAGGCTGTGGGTTGAGATAGAGATAAGTTTGAGGTGAGGCACTGGTGGTGTTTGAAGCATTGCAGGCTGTTGTTGGTTGCAAGCAGGTGGCTAAGCAGAGATGGACTTGCATATGGTTTGTTGCTGGGATTACAGGGAAGCAGTACTGATGACGTAGGAATGAATTGCTCTCTGCTGTTGACTGGTGGCTTGCTGTGATTGTAAGAAGTGGTTGAAACAGGGTTGGTGCTAGGAAGAAATGGCTAGGTTAGAAGCTGGAGAATTCCAAGGTTGTGATGCAGCTGTAATGGGAGTTCTTGAATGGATGTGAGGCATTGCAGAGCTGTAGATGCAATTGCAAGCCATGGTTGAGTTCCAGGCAATGATAGAATGTATTATGAAGGTCTGGCATCGTCTCATTGTGGCTGAAATTTAGCAAATGGAGTTAGTCGATGCTTTGAAACTGCAGGTGATGGTGTTGCTCAAGTAGATGGATGTTAGGGTGCAACTTCAATGAGACAGGGAGATGACTCAAAGCTGTTGCTGGTGATTTTCATGGGCTCATATGATGAAGGAAGTGGTGAAGCTGCCAATGGAGCTAGTGTTGTGAGTTTGTGTTGCAGCTGCAGATGCTCTTGGAGTCTCTGTTGGTGACATTAAAATAGAAGCTGATGCACTGAGCTGTAGGAAGGTGTAGCATCTGGCATTTGTGATTGTTTGGTGGATTGCTTTACAGGGAAGAATTGAGACTGAGCTGAGATTGCAGGCAAAAATGGAACAGGTCTGTGTTGCAGTGCAGAGTTGATGGCAAAGGGTGGAGGCATGTCAGGTTATGGGACTGGAGTTTTGGAGTGAAGAGTAGTAGTGCTGTTGCACTTTTGTTGATACTGATGGGTTGGTAAAGATGCAGAACAGGTTTTGTGGAATGAATGCAGGTGCCAGTGGTATCAAGAGTACATGACTGCAGCTGTGAAGAAGGCACAACCATCATGGCTGGGCTGAACTGATGAAGCACCATCCTAGCGCAGCTAAGGATACAACCTGTGCAACCCAACCCATTCAGCCTTGGCCAGTTAGCTCACTCAGCCAAGTCAGATGTTGAATCGGTTTTAACTCAGATGACTCATCATGACTCGGTATGACTAGCTGAGTTGACTCGCCTGACTCTCTGGATCTGGTTACTCGGCCTTAGTTTCGAAGTTGACCGTTGACCTATGGACCGGGTGGACTTTGCCGGTCACCGAACCGATTTCCCGCCACCTCTCCTACCGATTTCCGGCCATAATACCAGTTTTCCGGCGACGTATTTTTGGACATATTTTCTACATGGGTTTATCTCTCTTATGGGCTTGGTGGATTTTTATCTAATGGACTTTGAAGACTTGACCTAATTTTGGAAGAAAGGAAAAGCTATAAAAGAAGAATTTTACAACTTTTGGAAAGATACATCTTATTCTTGGGAACTTGGAGAGCCGCTTTTGTTTACGCAACTAGGGTTTGCTTTTGTTCTTCTTCTTCTTTATTCAACTTATATTTTTGTGATGAACTCCATAGCTATGAGTAGCTAAATTCTATATTATTGGTTAAGGATGTAGTCCTATTTCTAAAACTTGTGTTTGCTTTATGTATTATATTTTCTCTCTTGATTATCGTTCAATTCTCTACTGTTTTTATGATCACATGATTGATGTATTGTGATAGGATTATGATGTTTGATTAGTTAAGTGGCCAATTAATTGAACTTGCATCTTAGTCCATAGCTATTTTAGGGTTTTTCATCGAGCGATAACCCTGAATACAAGTAGCATGATATGTTTACGGTTTGTAGTGATACACTCTCGTAATCATATGTAGAGTTTGACCATTATCCGAATTGTTATGCGCAACGCATGACAATTGCATTGATTAGCCTATTTCTGAAACTTAATGCTCCTAGGAATTGAACTTAATTAGCGCAAGGCGTTAGGTTATTCTTTAGGTAGAATTCACATACGCATCCCTAATGTGTGTGTTGATGAACTTAGGAAATTATTAGATTATCTTGCTCTCTTGATTCTCTAGGCTTTTGATAACACAAGAGATTAAATCGTAATTCTAATCATATATGCAAGCACATGTCTAAGATTGAAGATGAATTCCTTGACCAATATCTCTCTCTATTGATTACTTTCTACAATTTACTTTCTTTTAATTTGCTTTTATTGCTTACATAAAAATCAGAAATCCTCCCAATTGGTTACTTTAAGAAATTGAATACATAATAACTACAATCGCCTCTCTGTGGAAACAAACTCTTTCTTATCATATACTTTAGGAAAGTGAAATTATTTTTGACGCATACGACAGCGATCAGGAGTAAACGCCTCATCAGCAAGCAATTTAATGCCGGCTCATCCTCCGTGAACATAGTAAACAAAAGGGGAAAAAGGAAAGCCCCAACTACAAGCCACCAGCCAAAACGTGAAGCGCCGGCGCAACGGGAACCCCCGCCACGAAAGACCGTCACTAAAACTCCCATGCGGCATCATGAGACCAAAGGAGATACCCTTGATTTCCGTTTCCCATCGAGGAGGTGATTGACCTCCTAGAAGCCTGGGTTCAAGATGATGTTATCAGACTGCCACCTCCCAGACGTCCACCAATTGAGGCTGAGATGGCGAACCCCAAGTACTGCCATTACCACAGGTTCGTTCACCACCCGACCAGCGATTGCAACAGACTAAAGCATAATTTCAAAGAAAGGATAGAAGCGGGAGGACTCCAACCAGGAGACGAAAGAGTGCATCGAGACCCACTCCCGATAAGGAACTGCGGGTCCTCTGGGGACTCCGTGCACGAGACTGTACAATCCATGATGCAACATGTATGCGAAATTCTCTATCTTTCCAAGATGCAGCGCTAAGATATTTTCGCAGCTCTCAATCGTGTTGTATCCGGCAAACGACTTTTTCTCTCCCCCTAAAACCACGCCAGGCCCAAGCTTCCCAAAGCAGAAAAACCAAAAAGGAGAATCGGGACCGCCGACCACGTCCGTTTAAGAGGTAACGAATTTGACGACACGCTCATCGACACGGCCTCGACCACAACATCATTACTTTCAAGACACTAAAGGCAGCAGGATTTACAAAACAAGACGCTACCTATTCCCCATCCGTGATTAAGAACTTGAGAGGAGAAACTTTGAACGCGCATGGCTACATCAACATAGAGATCAAGATGGGAGACGCTATAACGCATAGCAAATTCCACATTGTCAAAGAACTAGATCATGACATGATATTGGGACGCTTATGTGTGCTCGACAACAAAGCGAAATTGGATGTGCACCCTCTGCCGACGTCCACGCCCGAAGGAATTTCCAACAAATCATCCCACGCATCAACGAACTATTGAAGGAACCCGGACATCCGAGAGGACCCGTTGGCGCTAGCTCATGGTTTTCAAATGCAAGTAAGTCCGACCGAGCAACCTTTTCTCGCAACCACTCTTTCCTTCCCCATTCCGTCATGGGGACTCCTACGCCTATGACATCGGCACGAACGCTGTCAAGAAATGTGAATGGGGAGCTGGACCATTTGAACACTTTGCAAGAAGCTTGGAAACTTCTATTGAAACCAACGAAGCCAAGACTCAAACAGTTGCACGACGTCTGAACCCGTTTTCAATCGGAGATGTAGTTGTCAAGGAAAGCTCGTTTCAAGTTGGGAGGATGACAGTAAAAATGGCTATTCAAACTGATTCTCCCGATGAAAGAGAAGACAAGCTGTATCTGGTTGTGGATACCCTTTTGGGAGGATATTGCAAGCTCATCAATGCAGACACACATGAAGGCGTGATAATTCACTCGCGATGGCTCAAGGTCTCCAATCCCTAAACCGCTGTACCTCCCAATCACTCCCCCCTTTAGTATTTCCTTTAACAATTCCTCTTAGTAGTTGTACTCCCCCAAGATGAATACACCGTTTGTATTTTTTCCATGGGATTCCCTTTTCCGTCAAAAAAAAAATTAAAAAAAATAAAAACATAAATACATCTCTTTCCAAGCAAATTCTCCAGATATCAAAGAAATACATCGATAAACCCGTAAAAACCATTGCGAGATCCATCATGCCACAACCTCTTTCAAAAAATATATATGAAGCAAAATGTTGACTGATGAAGAAGAAGGTAAAGATGAGTTTACGAAAAAAAAAAAAAGGGGCATCAGGGGAACTAAAGCAGCTAACATAAATAACAAAAGGGAAGAACTAGCCCTCAAAGGATGGAGCACAAGTCCCCTCGGTTAAGACTATCTTCAAGCACTTCCCCCAGCAATCCCTCGGGCAACAAAGGTTCCATTCAACGGTGTTAGCAGCAGCAACCTCAATATCCCATCCCGAAAAACCACAATGCAACAAGTGTCCTCCCGTCCAAAGATACGCCACCATGACCCCTCCGGTATCATCAACGACACCTTTGGAATCAACTTCAAAGGGTATTTTGTTTCCGTCATATGCTCCTTCGAAGGTTTTCTCAGCAACACTTCGGAGAAAGTTTTTTGATTCATCCGCATCGAGTCAAGAATCATGGCGCTCTCCTCCAAGACCCCCACACGTTAAGCACCGTCGCTTCAACCTAAAAACAGTCCGATCCGCCCCATACCCGGATCGAGGAAAGGCTTTGCCACACTGAAACCTCTCAACATGCCAAGACTCTTCCTCGTTCTCTCGCCCCTCCTCCATGCTCACTGAACCCAAGAAAGTCCGAACATGTATCTGTTCTTCATGGGGATAGATGGAAGGGAGGTCCTTAATGATTTTACTAGCTTCATGGAACGGAGATTCAATCCCCACCAATGCCTCCTCAAGAGAAGAAGATCGATCTCCGTTAAGTCTGAAGTCCTTCTCCGAAGAGTTAAAGGCGCGGCCATCTCTGGAGGGTCCCATCATACACTGCAAAAGATGGGGAAAATGATCAAGTTCCATCATATCTATACACATATAAAAAGAGGATAACACAAACAGAGAAGAAGAAGAAAACATACCGGTATGATCTTCTTAGCCCGAATAACCCTAGTCGGGGTGCTCTTGCAAGAGTCGGACCTCGCGCCTTCACTTGGAGAATCTGGCTGTTTAGAGGATGATTCTTCTATAGGCAAAGAAACAAACTCAACAAGAAAAACCTTTTCTCAAACAATGGAGGGGGTACAATTACGTTGGGTATGAATATAGAACCTTAAAAAAAGGAAATGAAGCAATGAGGGACATAACGCTTCCAGATTTTCGGCATGGATGATGCCCTGATTGAAGCCGCGCGTGAAGGAAGGCAAAATAAGGAAACTTTGCTATCTGTAGAAACACCTACTCCCTCCTTGTTTACACCGGTCCCATCAAGCTCGTGCCAGTCTCCCCAAACTTCCCAACAACCGCCCAAGTCACGCCAGCTAGCACGATCAGCTTCCCACTTTGCGTCGGTCCCGCCAGCTAGCACGCTCAGTTTCCCAACTCGTGTCAACTTCTCAGTGCCGCCCAGCTTCCTGTCTCTCACGACGCTGACTTCCCAATTGTGCCAGCCTCCTGATTTGTGCAAAACTGCCAGAGGCAAGGATTCCAAATCCTATTTATAAAAAGGTCAGACAAGCCTCCTCAATTCTCTTACGATTTGTTGTTGATAGTTTGTCACCATCTTATGCTTACCTCGCAACAAAGCTTCTATTCCGAGCTAAGCAGGGGACTTAATGTGATGGTGGTTTTTAAACAAAGGGTAAAATCGTATAAACACCCAAATAACCTAATGTTACGGATGACACATTTATTAGAACGTTTAATGCATGTAGTCAGTAATTAATAGGGTATTTTTTCAAATTAGGGTTACAACGAATAAAACCCTAATTCACCTCCGTGCCAATGGAAAATCATGCCAGCCACACCTGGCCCAAGCTAGTCGCGCCATGCCAAACGCACTCTGCCTTGGCCCTAGCTATGCTAGTCACACCAAACGCGCCAAAGCATGCCAACCATGCTAGCCGCACCTCCGTGCCAATGGCAAATCATGCCAGACATACCTAGCCCAAGCTAGCCGCGCCATGCCAAACGCACTCTGCCTTGGCCCTAGCTATGCTAGTCACACCAAATGCGCCAAAGCATGCCAACCATGCTAGCCGCACCTCCGTGCCAATGGCAAATCATGCCAGCCACACCTAGCCCAAGCTAGCCGCACCTCCGTGCCAATGGCAAATCATGCCAGCCACACCTAGCCCAAGCTAGCCGCACCTCTGTGCCAATGGCAAATCATGCCAGCCACACCAAACACGCCAAAGCATGCCAACCATGCTAGCCGCACCTCCGTGCCAATGGAAAATCATGCAAGCCACACCTAGCCCAAGCTAGCCGCGCCATGCCAAACGCACTCTGCCTTGGCCCTAGCTATGCTAGTCACACCAAATGCGCCAAAGCATGCCAACCATGCTAGCCGCACCTCCGTGCCAATGGCAAATCATGCCAGCCACACCTAGCCCAAGCTAGCCGCACCTCTGTGCCAATGGAAAATCATGCCAGCCACACCAAACGCGCCAAAGCATGCCAACCATGCTAGCCACACCTCCGTGCCAATGGCAAATCAAGCCAGCCACACCTAGCCCAAGCTAGCCGCGCCATGCCAAACACACTCTGCCTTGGCCCTAGCTACGCTGGTCACGCCACGCCAAGACAAGCACCCTTACCTTGGCCCTAGCCGCGCCATGCCAAAGTAGCGCCCGCACCTAGGCTTGCAAACCGTGCAACCTAGGCAAAATTAGTCACGCATGCCATTGGCACATGCCAACACGCATCGCTGGTAGATTTTCTCACCAAGGCATGGCCCTAATGGCCGAGCTTGCCATCGGCACATGCCAACACGCTCGCTGGTAGCTTTTCTCACCAGGGCGTGGCCCTAATGGCCGAGCGTGCCATTGGCACATGCCAACACGCTCGCTTGTAGCTTTTTTCACCAAGGCGTGGCCCTAATGGCCGAGCATGCCATTGGCACATGCCAACACGCTCGCTGGTAGCTTTTCTCACCAGGGCATGGCCCTAATGGCCGAGCGTTCCATTGACACATGCCAACACGCTCGCTGGTAGCTTTTCTTACCCGGGTCGTGGCCCTAACGGCCGAGCATGCCATTGGCACATGCCAACACGCTCGCTGGTAGCTTTTCTTACCAGGCCATGATCCAAATTGGCCACGCATGCCATTGTCACATACCAAACACGTACGCTGGTAGCCCAACTTGAAAGCCGTGTGCAACCTAGGCCAACTTGGCCGTACGCGCCATTGGCACATGCCAAAACCCCCGCTGGTAGCCTAACTTGCAAACCGTGCAACCTACCGCCAAGGCATTCTGCACATGCCATTGGCACATGCCACACACGCCACTAGCAGCTCTATGCATTGCCACTTACACTCAACGTACAACCTACCACCAAGGCATTCCACACATGCCATTGGCACATGCCACACACGCCACTAGTAGCTCTGGCATTGCCACTTGTGCTCGAGGTGCAACCCGCAACAAAGGTATTCCGCACATGCCATTGGCACATGCCACACGCGCCCCTAACAGCGCCACTTGCACTCAAGGTGCAACCAACACTCGAGACATCAACACAAACCGGGGATGCTTTCCGGGGTCTTGGTTTGGCGGTCACGGCTTGCGGCGTACACTACGCTCACATTAAGAAAGCGTGAATAGGAATAAAGCGGTCAAATAAATGAGGAAATAATGGTGAAAACGTTTTCACCCATAAACACCTTGCGGTTACCACCTCCTCCCATTATTTCACCCTTTACTCTCTTCCTTCATGAGGCCAGGGTATGTTTCAATCTCGACTTGTGTAAATAGGTCTTACCTATTTCCACCAGACAACAAGTCTCGGCCAGGAGAAAAATACAACACTCTCAGAAAAGGCAACTTTGCAATCTCTCCAAAAAGCTTTCATCTCTTACAAGCTTCCTAAGCTTTCACTTTCTGATACAAGTCGAGACACTACTCTCCCAGAATTATTCTGGTCTCAACACCTTTCTTTCCTTCCCTCCCCAAATCAACCCTTCTCCTCCACTTTGTGACCGAAGCAAGTCTGGAACGGCCATTTATTGGTTTAGGCCGGACTTGTACAGATTGATCTCTCGAATCTAGAAAGTGCTCATGTGCAGCACATTTGTTTAGGGTTTAAACCAGTTTCTCACTCACCTACCGAATTTACCAAAATCGGCGGAAACGATTTTTACCCATAAACACTTGGTAACAAAGCATTCATTCACCGTTAGATGAAAACCTGATTAGATTCAAGATAATATCTTTCAACCGTTAGATCAAACTTAGCTTGTCATACACAAATGAAATGTACCAACATTTAGATAAAGGTAACCGTACCTAAACGTGTACATTTAGTTGGTTCAACAATAGTTAACAGAGGTTAGCCATATGAACACTTTCATATCAACCTTATTCATCTTCTTCACAACTAGTTCAAATGACTCAAATGAAACTAGTTAGAGAGCTTTTCAATTGCTTATATTCTCATAGAAGTATACAAGACACAATTGAAGCAAAATCGATTTTTATTCACTCGAATAATTTCATGAACATTATAGCCACGGTTTGCAAAAGATTGCATTCCTTAATATTGTAGATGGGGCAAAACGAGTTGCTGGTTTTTACGGAATTGAGGAGACGACCGTGCGGAGGAAACTCCTTGAACCGAGCGAACTGTTAAACCTCACACAGATGCACTGCAAGAAGGGAGTGCTTTGAATTCGAGAGATCAATCTGTAGTACTCCATCCTAAACCAAGACAATGGTCGTTCCAGAGTAAATTCGGTCACAAGAGAGGATGGGTCGATCTGTAGGAGGGAAGCTGAGAAATGTGTGAGATCAATGGTGATCGATATTGTAGGTATGTTGTGTATTCTGAAATAAGATAAGTTCTGAATGATTGAATTTGCTCTGTTGAGAGTAATTACTCAGATGTTGAGTTGTTAATCTCTTGTCGTCTGTTTGACGTGAGATTTTCCTTATCTTCAATCATGATTCAGAGACTTATTTATATTGCTAGAATTGTAAACACCATGATCCCATGAAGTGTGACAGTTGATGGAATCAAAGAGTGGAGAAGTGGAAATCGTGTTAAAACCGGTTGCTCAACGTGCGGAGACTTGGTTGATTTTCCATCCACTACTTTGTTAACTCCTCCAACCGATTGCACGACTTGCTCACATTCTCATCGTGTGTATGAAAATACGTGCCGTAGACCGCCAGACCAAAACCCTATTTAATATCCCCCCATGTAACACGATTGATGTCTCGTGTGATTGTGGATTCTGCAAGGCAGACGTGTATTTAGTTAGTCAGTTGCTGACTTCATGGGACGATGAGTCCTTGTATTGGTGAGTCGAACATGGTTTGAAAATGTTCCGAGACTCACAAATTGAGACAGAGGTATGATGCATGAATAAACATACTCGACATGAGCAAATATTGCTCATTTGATGATTTGTTGAATATTGGTAGTTGAACCAATATTCCTTGATTTGAGCAAATATTGCTCATCTGAGCAAATGTTGCTCGTTTGATAAATTATTGGTAGCCTGACCAAATAAAATATTAAATCAGAATACTCACAACTGAACCAAGTATAATTAATAAAATGTTGATCATGAGATCAACGTAAAATTATTAGCGTTTGAATCTGGAATTACGAACCTTGGACTCAAAACCCTAATTCGATCAATTGATGGTTTATTGAAAATTAACCACGGAGTGAAGGAGGGACCGGCTACATGGGATCATGGGTCGACCATGTAGCGCCCAGATGCTCAAGTGATCAAATACCAAGTTCTCTTGAAGACTTGTTGATTTGTTGATAAAAGAATGATTAAATGCTGGTGTAATCATTTATTAAAATAATACTTGTCTGAGCCTTAGGTGATAAAACCTAATTAATTATGAAGAGATGAGGGACCGACCAAGGGGTCATGAAACCGGCCCTGGGTGGTCACGGGATTGAATGATGATCGTTTCATGAAATTCCAAAATTGTTCGGAAGAGTTTGAACCTAATATGAACAAATTAGGTCAAATGATGAAAATATGAGGGACCGGCCTCTTGCAAGCCAAAGAGCCAACCCTGGTCGGTCAAGGTAATATGCTCATGTCACCAAAGTGTTCGCGTCTCAGTCCTGAGAATTTTGATATTTTCTGATGTGCGTTTGAGCAATCATTTGGGAAAATATGAAGAAATCAGGGATTTTTGCTGAAACTGAGGAAACTTCATGAGATGAAGGAAAAATAATAATAAAATGAAGGAATCATGAAGTGTGGGACTGGCTATGGCCAAGGCATGGACGGCCGTCTATTGAGCCCGGTCCCATAGCATTCCCCTAATTTTATTATATTTTTCCTTGATTTTATGGAAATATCATAAAATCAAGGAGTTTGTTGAAACTAAAGAGTTTTGTTGAAATCAAGGAGTTTCCTACTTTCCTTGAAGTGAAGGAGTTTCCATGAGATGAAGGAAACAAATAACATTAATAATAATAAAATAAGGGCATGTGGGACCGGCTTGGGTATGGTCGGCCGGCTAGGGCCCGGTCCCGTGAGTTTTCCCTAATTTTATGTATTATTTCATGATTTGAAAGAATTTTCATAATTTTAAGGAAATATCAAGAAATCAAGGAAACATAAAATAATATTGATAAAATAAGGGGCGTGTGGGACCGGCTAGGGCATGACCGGCCGGCTAGGTCCAGATCCCATGAGTTTCCCTAATTCTTTATTATTTTTCATGATTTGAAGGAAATACCATGAGATTAAGGAGTTTTCATGAGATTAGGGAAATAATAATAAAATAATGAGGAATCATGAGGTGTGGGACCGGCCATGACTAGGACATAACCGACCGGCTAGTAGACACGGTCCCACGACACCTTTCCCAATTTTATATTATTTCCTTGATGCGAAGGAAACACCATGAAACTGAGGAGTTTCCTTAAAACGAAGGATATTTGTTCAAATGAAAGGATTTTCATAAGATCAAGCAAAATAATAAAAAAAATGATAAAATATAAAATTGGGCGTGGGACTGGTCACGGCACGACCGGCCGGCCGGTGGGCCCAGTCCCCCAGCGCCTTGGTTAATATTTTATTATTTATTATTTTCTTTCCTATTTTGCATCGGTTCATCGTCTCGTCGTATTTTGAAATACTCATTCGTGCATTCAGATGCTCGTTAGTGCATTATTGCTAAGTACACTTGCACCATTTTGGTCGGGGTTTACTCGAAGGTAGCTTAGATGCCCGTGTGTTGAATATTTATTACTAACCCATGGAATTCTGCTGGGAAGAACCATAAATTGAAGTAACGAAATATTATGAAAAACATTGAATATCTTCTAGAGATTCAGTTAATGAATCTAATGATTTTAAGAATAATTAATTGATGGCTCTATACTAGTACGATCGTCTAGGAGCATTAATTATTCAGAAATTGAGTGATATGAGCTTGTTGAAGCGTCATATTTCTTTTATATAGTCAGGGAAAACATTGTTACATCCTGAAGACGTTATTGCTCTATACTAGCAGGCAAGCTGTCTAGGAGACGTCCAATCTTTCGATTCTATATAGAAGTTATTACTGAAATTGCTTAGTATTCATGAGATATGAGGTTGCCTCAGCTGAGAGACTACATATCTACATATATATTCTGAGAGACAGTATTCTCAGTCATAGATTCTTATGGCATGAGCTTTCATGCTTTCGATAAGAGACATGAGCCTCAATACTCATCTGATTGCTGTATCAGGAGTACATACAATTATGGGTTTATGATTTTAGCCCTTGTCGAAAATCCACCATCTACATTAAGTCCCCTGCTTAGTGAGAAACAGTCATGTTCCTCAGTCAGCACTGAATGGTGATTTTCCGGTTATAAAAGATATAAGCAATCGAACTTAGTCGTAAGATAATACCTTACCGGATTTTTGATAGTATGAGCAATCCACGGCTTGAACGAAGATTCCAGTGGCATGATAGAGCGTCGCCTATTGAGCATGAATTGGCGTTGAACCGCTAGTTTTGATGACGGGAGCTTGGTCGTTTTAGGATTCACGGGCCGGGCCCAATAAGGAAATCCTTGTGAGTTTAGGTTTTGGAAATAAAATTTGATATAAAAGGGAATTAATCCCCTCTTCTTTTTATTTCACCTTAGCCGACCACCACCTTCATCAACTCATCATCTCCCTCACGTCAACAGGAGAAGAAGAAAATTCGTCGGAGCGCCACCGCCGTCCGTCCGGAGCTATCACCGTCCGGCCAACTTCCGGCCGGCGCCGACCAGGTACGTGAGATTATTATTATTATTATTATTTTTTGCTTGCTGAGTTCATGAGTTGTTCATGCTTTGATCATGTTGAAATTATATACATGTGCATTTATGAGTGTGAGTTTTGTTGAAAACCCTTGTTTTAGAAAACGTATGTTCGTTCGATCGTTAGTTTAAGAAACTAGTAATAATCCCTGACCTATGAGAGATTTTTTTATATATAGTCCTGTGTCTAGAGATAAAATTTTGTTTAAGGACTTTCATGGAAATCAAAACTTTATCTTAAAAGGTGTGAGCTTTCACAAAATCGAAATAAACCCTCGTTTCGAAGACGTATGATAGTACGGAGGAAAAGGTTTTTTTTTTTTTTTTTTTATAAAATCATGGCCTGTTTATGGATTTTGTTTTTTTGATGAAACCATGAAATACCCACGATTTTTATTTGGTGAGCCTTGCTCACGTCAAAAAAAATTATTTACGTGAGTAAGTCACGTTTTTGTTTTTGTTTATATATATAAATATATATATTAAAATCAAAACTTGAATTTTGTGCAGTCGTTAGAAGTAAACAATTATTTATGATGAAATAATGTTTTAGTTTTCATAATTCCATGGTGAATGTTCACGCGATAGAAATATTCATGACTTTATGAAAATCTGAGTTTTGCCCGTCTTTTGTAGGTTCGAAGAAGCGAGCAAGTTTTGAAGTGTTAAGTGTTATGTTACAATCACTACTGTTAGTGGAATCGTGAAAAAGGTAAGAGTTGAGAATTACCATTTTGTAGATGCTTGTATGAGCATTTTTCCAATTACTTCATTCCATTTATGTTTGCATCTTATATGAATGATAAACTGAAGCGGAGCATTGTGTTCATGTTACAGCTACTTTGCAAGGATGTCTGATTCCCAAGCCAACGATGCCTCCAGAGATGATACATGTGTGGATAACGATGCCTCCAGGGAAGATTCATACATAGATAATGATGCCTCTAAGGATGATTCATGCATGGATGAGACTTCCATTTGCGAAGATGAAACACCTGGGATTAAGAACGTTCCAAACATAGAGGATGCATTCTTTGTAGATCAAGGGTCTGAAAAGCGTCTCAAAACTCCAGCATTTCGTCTTCTAATAAATCCTAGAGAGGTTACTCAGAAAAAATTGGTGACTCCTCAGGCAGCTATTCGGTTTTGTCTTGAACGAGGATATTTTTCTGCATCAATCATTGAATTCAAGCTTTCTCAACGTCCCTTAGAAAAATTTTCTGGATGGGCGAGGTACGTGCTAGGTTTTCATCGTGTTCGAGCCAAGTTGCATGACGCACAAGTAATACGGGCTATTCAAGCTTCTGGAGATTTGTTCATTTTTCATGATGCGCGAGGTATGGTAGCTCTTCTTGCTCGCTGGTGTATTCCAACTCACTCTTTCATATGCAGATGGGGAGAGTTTACCATTACTTTAGAAGATGTAGTTGCTTTGTTGCATCTTCCAATCATGGGTAACCTTCCTGAAGGTCTTTCTTCATCAGAGGAAATTGCAATCTCTAACATCTCGACAACCACAATGGAGGAGATTAATAAGGCATCCGGCAGCAAAGGTTGTTATGCTCATTGGTTAATACACTGGTGGCCAAGAGATGCTCCTCTGGAGTGGCCTGTTGACGGTATGGTATCTATTGCTTCTTTCTTGGGTTTATGGCTGCCCAAAGATGTATTTGAAGATGCTGGAAATTTGTTGAAGCCTTTCGTGATTCCCTTTGCAATTAAGATGGCTCAGGGTGAGCAACTCCCAATAGGTAGTTTGTTCCTGGGTTCTTTGTACTCTAACTTGGACTCCTTGATTATAGACTCCAACATCTCGGATGGTTTTATGAAGATTGAATGCTATGCCAATACAATGTTTCTTCAAGCTTTGATATGGGAGCGTTTCAAAAATTATGCGCCCATTCCACGTACCATTTTGCAAGGATTGAACACCTATGAAGCACGGATACTGATACGGGGATTCGTCAATTTTCAAAAAATGGGGATACGGGATACGTTGGGATACGTGTATTAATTAAAAAATATTTAATTTATTAATAGTGAAAAGAATCGCATAAAGTAATAAAATTCTAAAATACTATCTGGAATATCAAAAAAAAAAATAGATAAAAAAAAAAGATAACCCATCACTCATCAATATTGAATAAGAATGTTAGAGTTAGACATTTATATACTGCTTTTACAGAATAATTTTTGATAAATACGAATATATTACATATCTAAAAATATTTAACATATTCTGTATATAAATATTTGGCAATATATATATATATATATTTTATACTATAAGAAGTGTCCCCTCTAGAGTATCCGAGAAGTATCCCAAAAGTATCCCCTACCCTTTTCGTAATTAATAAAAAGGGACACTTTAAATGGGGTGTCTGATACGTATCCCCAAGTGTCCCTAAGTGTCCGACACTGATACGGCGTCCGACACGGATACGTCATCGGTTTTGAGGTGTCCGTGCTTCATAGTTGAACACTGATGCTCACCATGTTTTCTCCGAGAAGGCCAATGCCAGGATCATGCGTTGGTCCACAAAGCAACCTCGACTCAAGACTCGCTTCGTTGATGTCGTAGACCGTGAATCTGAATTCAACTTCCGCCCATGGGTGTCAGTTCCCCCTTACATCTCTCAGTTGACAACTTTTAATACTGAAGAGAGTATGACTTTGAAATCCGGTGCTGATTTGGACGACGACGAGAGGTCTTTTATGTTAAGTTGTACTCCCGGTCATCCGATATCCATAATACATGTGTAGATGGGGCAAAACGATTTTCTGGTTTTTTACGGAATTGAGGAGACGACCGTACGGAGGAGACTCCTTGAACCGAGCGAAATGTTCAGCTTCACACAGATGCACTGCAAGAAGGGAGTGCTTTGAATTCGAGAGATCAATCTGTAGTACTCCGGCCTAAACCAAGACAATGGCCGTTCCAGAGTAAATTCGGTCATAAGAGAGGATGGGTCGATCTGTAGGAGGGAAGCTGAGAAATGTGTGAGATCAATGGTGATCGAAGATTGTAGGTGTGTTGTGTATTCTGAAATAAGATAAGTTCTGAATGATTGAATTTGCTCTGTTGAGAGTTGGATTGTTAATCTCGTGTTGTCTGTTTGACCTGAGATTGTCCTTGTTTCAATCATGATTCAGAGACTTATTTATATTGTTGGAATTGAAAACACCATGATCTCATGAAGTGTGACAGTTGATGGAATCAAAGAATGAGGAAGTGGAAATCGTGTTAAAACCAGTTGCTCAACGTGCGGAGACTTGGTTGATTTTCCATCCACTACTTTGTTAACTCCTTCAACTGATTGGACGACTTGCTGATAGGTGTTGTAAAACACCTAGATTTATATCTAGTATTTATGCTTTCTTTGCGAGTTTTCTTGTAAAATATGTATATTATGATTGCTTTTGAGTTTATTAGGTGCAATGAAGTCACTATGAGCAAAAGAAGGAGAAAACGTCAATTTGGAACGAAAAGGCAAAAAGATCAGTTCGTGATATTTGAAACCAGCGAAAGTTATGCAGCAAAGGAGGTGAAGAATGATCGTCGATTCAGCAAGAATCGACGATTGAGCTCATTGAAACGAGATAGGCTGTCGATTATCCGAAATCGACTAGCCAAATACCAACTCAAGTGGCCCTTATCCAATACTTGGGCGCCTTCAAGAATTCCATTCATTACAACCCACAAATATCTTCTCCTCATTATTGTGTCGATCTGAAGTTAGAAACGAGAGAAGAAAGAAAATAGCCATGGCGGCTTCATTGTTCAATGAAAGGGAGAAGGTCAGAGAGATTAGGGATCAAGAGACTGATGTAGAGTTCAATAGAGAGAATAACACAGAGATGAAGAGGGTTTGAGCAGTGATTGAAGAACAACGAAAGTTAGGGTTTCTGTGGTGTTTGAAGAGATGGTGATACTAAAATTGAGACAGAGACGATAATGGGTTTGAATCGGAGAAGAATAGGATTAATGGGTTCGTTGGTTGTGATGAATTAATGGGTTTGGATCGATTTGATGGTATTTTGTGGCAGAGATGAGATAAATCTGTGTGGGTATGTCTCAGACGAGGTTTAAACATCAATGAAATTACAGGGAAGATTCTCGCGAACCGAGAAGATTAAGGAAGGATTTGAGAGCTTATGAAGAATCGAATGTTGGGTTTGATTGATTGCAGCTGAATGGAATGAGGTTGTTGTGTTCAAGTAAGAAGATTGAATGGGTTCTGATGCAATGGAGTTGGAGGAATTAGATGCCATTGATTGAAGCCGAGAAGAACAAGAAGCAGCTGAGCACTACAGGGAGAAGCCAAGTGTTGCTGCAACTGTGTTTAGTTCAAGTTGGTTTATGGTGTTGGATGGGTTCAAACAGCAGGTTGAAGCTAACTGCAGCTCTGGTGGAGGAATTGAGCTCGCTGCCATGGAATAAATGGGTTTGTGTATGAAGGATTCAAGTCTGCAGCTGAGTTATGGGTGGCTACAGCAATTGATTGAAGCTACTGAATGAGCAGATAGATAAATGCTAGGATGTGTGAACTCGGGGAGGTGATTCGGTAGTTTGAGTTGCGGTTGGAGCTAGTGGTTGCAACTCGGATGGTACCGGTGATGTTGGTGGTAATGGCTGATTGCGGGAGGAACCAAATTGGTGGTATGGCTCGAATGGAAAGGATGTATGTGTTGCACCGAGAATTGATAGTCTCGTGGTCTAATGTGCATTACGAGAAAATCGAAATGGTTGATGCAATGGGGTCCGAAGTTGCAATGGAAATGACAAGGCGGTGTGGTGAGCTGCGGGGAATGATTTTGTATGAACCGAGCCGCTAATGAGTGCTAATTTTTCTGTTGGTGGTGTATGTGAGATGCAATTGAAGAACTCGAGTGACTGCTTAAGGTAGAGCTTATGTTGCAGTGTAGTAGTGCAAGGAGAAGGTTACGAGGTTATGCGATTGTCTTTGGTAATAGAGCTAGAATTGCAATGAGTTAGTCAAGAGTGGTGGGAAGACTTGCTGTTATGGCTAGGCTAAAGTGGAGAAGGGAACTGGTGGATTTTTTTACAGGGGTATGAGCTGAATTCGTTAATGGAAGAGAAGGTGGTATAAAACTGAGGGTTATGATGAATTTGTGAAGCGGAAATTGCAGGCTGGTAAGAGATGGTGTTGCCATTGTTACAGGGTCTAGTTCAAGGAGGAGATTGAACAAATGGTTGGCTTGTTTGTGATGCAGCTGGTGATGTTGGTAAGTCTGAGTTATAAAGAGAAGCTGCAGATGTTGAGTTGCAGTGGTGATGAAATTACAGTTGGAAACAGAGATGGCTTAGGTGGTGTTGATTTGGCTTGAACTAAAGAGTGTGATTAATGGAGTTGGTGTTGTTTCTAAAGCAGGGATTGAGATAACATGAGTGAATTAGAGTTGCAGAATGACAAGACAGGCAAGGGACGAAGCTGCAGATGTGAAGA
The DNA here is from genome assembly GCA_023531295.1 of Papaver armeniacum. Taxonomy (NCBI): domain Eukaryota; kingdom Viridiplantae; phylum Streptophyta; class Magnoliopsida; order Ranunculales; family Papaveraceae; genus Papaver; species Papaver armeniacum. The sequence goes on along the minus strand of JAJJWW010010565.1, from coordinate 165,820 downwards.
AGGCACAACCATCGTGGCTGGATTTGCTCTGGTGAAGTGTAATGATGGTGCACCACATTTTGGCTTGCAACAGCTCTGGCATGTGCACAATGGCTTAGGCCATGGCATCTCAAACAAATCAGCTCTGTTAGATCACCTGACTAGCTGATTCGGTTCTGACTCAACCTGACTCGAACCTAACTAAGTTGACTACGATTTGACTCGGTCTGACCTTGACCGAGTTGACCTGTTGATCGGTGACCGGTTTGACTTTTCCTAAGTCCCTGAGATGCTTGCCGACGACTTTTCCGGCCAAGTTCCGACCACAATACCAGTTTTCCGGCGACATATTTTTGGGCATATTTTCTACATGGGTTTTTCTCACATATGGGCTTGGTGGACTTCTACCTATTGGACTTTTGAGAGAAGACCTAGTTTTGGAAAGATGAAAAGCTACAAAAGGAAAAAGTTTCTACAACTTTGGGTATCACGTATTATTCTTGGAACTTGGAGAGAGCCGCTTTTGTTTACGCTTCTAGGGTTTGCTTTTGTTCATCTTCTTCTATTCAATTAATATTTTTATGATGAACTCCATAACTATGAGTAGCTAAATAATTATTATTGGTTATGGGATAAAGTTGATTTCTCAACATGTTATTTGAATCTATGAATTAGTTTTGTCTCAGTAATTTATTGTTTGTGATTCACAATTAATAGTGTTATATGATTTGAATACTCGTTAGGTTGAGTCCGGAATCAATCCGATTTGCATTCATCTCTAGAGCTATATTAGGGTTTTCAATACGAAAAAGTTGTTTACCCCTGATTCTAAGTAGCATAATTGTGGGTAGTGCTTGTGGTGATATATCCTACTAGTCACAAGTGAATTATAACTTTTGTTAAAACGGATTAGTGCTTTTACACGTTTGTTTGCATTGATTAGTCTTATTCCAGAGAACTTATTGCTTTTAGGGAGTTAAACTTGATTGTGCTTTTACACATTAGGTTTCTTTCTATGAAGAATTCACATATAAATCTTTTAATGTGGTTGTGATAAAATCAGGGAATTAGCGGGATATTCTTGCGATCAAGGTATCCTAGGACTTTTAGTAAATGAGAGATTAAATTTTCAATTCTAATCATTGATGAAAATACATGTTTGTGAATGATACTATCCCATGACCAATATCTTCTCCTTATTGATTATTCAAATTATTTTATTGATTCCAATTATTTTTATTGTTTAGATAAAACAAAAATCCCCCCCTTGGTTACCTTAGAAACTGAAAATCGCATAACAACAATTGCCTCTTTGTGGATACGAACTCTTTCTTATCACGTACTTCATTTATATTTAGTAGAGTGAGAAAGTGAAATTATTTTTGCTCGGCTGACAACCGGTCAAATTTTGGCGCCGCTGCCCGGGAGGCATACGGCTTGTTATTAAGTTTTTAGTTTCTTTTTATAATTTCTGCTTTTATCTTTGCTTTTTTTTTCTTGTCTTGTTTCTCACTTGTTTGCGAGAATTGTTTTCAGGTACCTAATCCCTGACTTTTAAAGATTGGAACTATCCAAGGTGTGGGATAGCTACTCGAAGAGGCACAATACTCCAACCAAGTCAAGACACAACAGAAAATCAAGAGTTAGAAGTGGAAAAAGAGTTACAAATAGAAGGAGAACAAGAGGTTCCATTCATAGACGAACCACAAGTTGAAGAAGAAGAAACAATGGGTGATGCAAATCGTTCACTCAAGGAGTTAGCTTCTCATAGGCTTGATACACAACAAGGTGTATTCAAACAAACTCTACTTTTGAGATCAAGCGGGGTTTCTTAGAGAATTACCAAAGTTCCATGGCATGGTGAATGAAGACCCAAACAAGCATCTTATGGACTTCCACACCATTGTCACGGCCATGCTTCCAGCGGATGTTGAGGTGGATGGTGCAATGTTAAAAGTTTTCCATTTTTCTTTGATGGATAGTGCTAAGGATTGGTTGTACTATTTTCCTCCCGGAAGTGTCACGACATGGAATGGGCTGAAGAAACTCTTTTTAGAGAGATATTTTCCCGCATCAAAAGCTACTCAAATTCGCAAGGAGATTTGTGGGATGAAGCAAAATGTGGGAGAATCCTTATATGAATGTTGGGAACGATACAAGAGATTAGTGGCAAGCTGCCCTCACCACCAATTCAGTGATGCTATGATCATCCAATACTTCTATGAAGGACTCCAATCAAGTGATAGGAATCTTCTTGACGCTGCGGGTGGTGGTGCACTAGTTAGCAAGACGGTGGCACAAGCTAGAGAGTTGATTGAAAACATGGCAGCAAACTCCCAACAATTCTTGAGTCGTGGTTCGATGTGCTTCTTAGGAAAGTAGATGAAGTAAGCTAGGTCGAGGAACTTCGTCAACAAATGGGTAACATGACAACAATGATGCAACAAGTTGCAGCCGCGGTGATACCTAAGTCCTCTCAAGCTTATGAAGATGAGCAATCTAATGCGGTCTTTCCAAATCAACAAAGACGGTATGATCCCTACTCCAACACTTACAATCCGGGATGGAGAGATCACCCAAATTTTAGCTATTCCAACAAGCAAGGTGCAATCCAACAACCTACTTTCAACCGTCCGAGTGGATTTCAACCACAACAACAACAATTTCAGCAACCACAAGCACAACAATCAATGCAAAATCAAGGTTCCGATATTGATTCAAAGCTTCAAACAATGATGCAAGGCATTTCCACCATGTTTAAAGAAAGTCATTAGGAAACTAAGAGTGCTATCAAGGAGTTGCAGACACAAATGGGCTCCATGGCTATTGAGTTGAACCAATTGAAGGCACAAAATAGTGGGAAACTCCCTTCTCAACCTATTAACCCAAAAGAGGGTGTCAATGCTATTACATTGAGAAGTGGTACACAACTTGTGCAACCCGAAGTTACTGATTCGAGCAAGGTGGAAACACCAAAGGAACCTGTTTTGGAGGAGAAGAATGAGGATTCTCCCCAAACTTCTGAGGTACCTATTCCTAACTCTAAAACTCCGGTTTCTACTTATGTTCCTCCTTTACCTTTTCCTCGCAGATTTGCAAGTTCTAAGAAGGCGGAACTAGAAAAGGAGATTTTAGACGTTCTAAAGAAGATCCATGTGAACATACCACTCATTGATGCTATTAAGCAAGTTCCAAAGTATGCAAAGGTGTTGAAGGACTTGTGTACCAATAAGCAAAGGCTCAAAGGTAATGAAGTGCTTAGTGTGGGGGAGAATGCTTCGGCAATCTTACAACACAAACTCCCACTTAAGTGAAAGGATCCCGGTAGTTTTGACATTCCCGTCACAATTGGTAACACTACATTTAACAAAGCTATGTTGGATTTAGGTGCATCCGTTAATGTTATGCCTGTATCAATGTATAATTCACTTGATCTTGGTCCTCTTAAAAAGGCTGAAATTGTATTGCAATTAGCCGATCGCTCTAATGTCTACCCAATGGGTATTGTTGAGGATGTTCTTGTGAAGGTTAATCAACTTGTCTTTCCAGCTGACTTTTGTGTGTTAGAGATGAATGAAGGTTCACCGGACTCGTCTCTTCCATTGCTACTTGGGCGTCCTTTCATGAAAACGACGAAAACCATAATTGATGTGGACAAGGGAACGTTGACCATGGAGTTTGATGGAGAAACAATACGTTTCAACATTTTCGAGACGATGAGATATCCTAGTGATGTCCACTCTTGTTTCTCCATTGATGTTATGGATACATTGGCACAACAAATGTTTGAATTAAATGGTGATGACGCTTTGGAAACCATGTTAACTACATCCATGGATGATGGTGTAGAGTGTGGTAATGAAGTCAAGGAAGCCCTTGGTGATTTTAATTCACTACAAGGATGCCCGGAAACTCATAATATCTCTTTTATTTCTTTACCATGCAGTGATGAAAAGCTTGTACCTTCAATTGTTAAATCTCCAATTTTAGAATTGAAACCTCTTCCTGATCACCTAAAGTACTTGTACTTGGGGGATAATGAAGAGTTACCTGTGATTGTTTCTAATGAGCTTAGTGATTTACAGGAGCAAAAACTTCTAAGGGTGCTAAGGAAGTACAAGACGGCCATAGGATGGACAATTTCCGATATCAAGGGTATAAGCCCTGCCGTTTGTATGCACAAGATTCGTTTGGAGGACGATGCAAAGCCTACAAGGGAAGCGCAACGTCGTTTGAACCCTCCCATGATGGAAGTTGTGAAAAAGGAGATACTAAAGCTTTTGGAAGTGGGTGTTATCTACCCCATATCCGATAGCAAGTGGGTGAGCCCGGTACAAGTAGTACCAAAGAAATCAGGTGTGACAGTGGTGGAGAATGATAAGAACGAACTTGTCCCAACTCGTGTGCAAACCGGTTGGATGGTTTGTATTGATTACAGGAAATTGAATGCCACTACTAGAAAAGATCACTTTCCTTTACCTTTTATTGATCAAATGCTTGAACGTTTAGCTGGACACTCTTATTATTGCTTCCTTGATGGCTATTCAGATTATAATCAGATTGTGATAGCGCCGGAGGATCAAGAGAAAACCACTTTCACTTGTCCTTTCAGTACTTTTACTTATAGAAGGATGCCTTTTGGCTTATGCAATGCTCCAGCTACCTTTCAAAGGTGTATGGTAAGTATCTTTTCAGAGTATGTTGAAAACATAATCGAAGTGTTCATGGACGACTTTAGTGTCTTTGGTGATTCTTTCGACCTTTGCTTGAACAACTTGTCTCTAATCCTTGAACGATGTATTGAAACAAACCTTGTCTTTGATTGGGAGAAGTGCCATTTCATGGTAACTCATGGCATAGTTTTAGGCCATATAATATCTTCTAAAGGCTTGGAAGTTGATAAATCTAAGATAGACCTTATTCTTGCTTTAACCCCTCCCATTACGGTGAGGGACATACGCTCTTTTCTTGGTCATGCAGGTTTTTATCGAAGATTCATCAAGGATTTTTCCAAGATAGCATCACCACTTTGTAACTTATTGCAAAAAGATGTGGTTTTTAACTTTGATGAGAAATGTATGGCGGCATTCAATCGTTTGAAAGAACTTTTGATTTCAGCCCATATCATTAAACCACCGGATTGGAGTAAGCCTTTTGAGCTCATGTGTGATGCAAGTGACTATGCGGTTGGTGCGGTGCTTGGGCAACGTGTGGGGAAGATTCCTCATGCTATTTATTATGCTTCTAGAACGTTAAATGAGGCCCAACAAAACTACACAACCACTGAAAAAGAGTTGTTAGCCATTGTTTTTGCTTTGTAAAAGTTTCGCTCTTATCTAACTGGTACAAAAGTTGTTGTCTTTTATGATCATGCAACGCTTAAGTACTTGCTTACAAAGAAAGAGGCGAAACCGAGGCTCATACGATGGATATTACTCTTGCAAGAGTTTGATATTGAAATCAAGGAAAAGAAAGGAATTGAGAACACCGTTGCGGATCACTTGAGCCGTCTTGCTGTGGACAAGGAAGCTATCCCATTGCGTGAAAGTTTCCCGGATGAGCAACTATTCTCAATTGCCTTTGGAGAACCATGGTATGCCGATATTGTCAATTACTTGGTGTCTAAACAAATCCCAAAGAACTTGTCTCGTGCTGAGAGGGACAAACTTAAGAAGTTGGGGAACCAATACATATGGGATGATCCATACTTGTGGAAACATGGTAGTGATCAAGTAATACGAAGGTGCGTTCCCGAATATGAATTTAATTCTATCTTGTCTTTTTGTCACTCCTATGCTTGCGGAGGACATTTTGGGAGTAAGAGAACCGCTCACAAGGTACTTTAAAGTGGTTTTTATTGGCCAACCTTGTTTAAGGATGCACATATATTTTGTACAACTTGTGATAGGTGCCAAAGAACATGCAATCTAGGTGCCGAAATCAAATGCCACAAACTTTTATTCAATTTATTGAAGTTTTTGATGTATGGGGTATTGATTTTATGGGTCCTTTTGTCAACTCCCATGGGAATTTTTATATCTTACTTGCTGTTGATTATGTCTCGAAATGGGTGGAACCTAAGGCCACCCCAACTAATGATTCTAAAGTGGTTTCAGATTTTGTGCAAGCTAATATCTTTGCACGGTTTGGAATTCCAAGAGCCATAATTAGCGATGGGGGTTCTCACTTCGAAAACAGGATTTTACAAAGCTTGTTGACGAAGTAAAATGTGTCGCACAAGATTGCAACACCTTATCATCCCCAAACAAATGGACAAGCCGAGTTGTCTAACCGAGAGGTGAAATCCATTCTAGAGAAGACGGTGAACCCAACAAGAAAAGATTGGAGCATGCGACTTAATGATGCTTTGTGGGCTTATAGAACCGCATACAAGACACCTATCGGGATGTCTACTTTTAGGCTTGTGTATGGTAAACCTTGTCATTTACCCGTTGAAATTGAGCATAAGGCGTTTTGGGCTATTAAGCAGTGCAATATGGAGATGGATGGGGCTGGAAAGCAAAGGAAGTTACAACTCCAAGAGCTAGAGGAGCTTCGCAATGATGCATTTGAAATCTCACGCATTTATAAGGAAAAGACGAAAGCATTTCATGATAACATGATTTCTAGGAAACAATTTTGCATTGGGCAGAAAGTGCTTTTGTTTAATACTCACTTGCATTTATTTCCGGGTAAATTAAGGTCACGTTGGATCGGACCTTTTATTGTTACTAATGTGTTTTCTCATGGTGCAGTGGAAATTCGTAGCATAGCTACAGGAAAAGAACTTAAAGTTAATGGGCACTGGTTGAAACCATATTATGAGAATTTCACTTCCGTAGTGGTGGAAGGAGTTAACTTTGTGGATGTGCTCCCTCTGGAGGAGTCATAGAAAGCAAGGAGATAGTCGGGCTGCCGACTTTAAACCAAACGCTAAATGGGAGGCAACCCATCGGATGAGTATTTCTTGTCTTGTATTTATTTCTTGTCTTGTTTTTATTTTTTCTGATTTCTTGTCACTTATCATGTTAGAATTTCCCACCTTGACTTACTTTGGACGATTCAATTTACATTGAGGACAATGTAAAGTTTAAGTGTGGGGGAGTGGTTAAGCATTTGCGTTGTAAATTTTTGAAATTTTCAACTTTTGTGTAAACTAGTGAATAAGAAAACTCCAACTTGTGGTTAGTTTAGAGTCACATAGTATACATGTCGCTAAGATTACATCGAGATTCTCATAAGAGTGACTGAACTTAGAGATGACAGAGAACATGATCGGGTTTCTTAATTGTATGAGAGTTAAAGTTTGATTTAACCATGCCAGTGGCAAATAAGGTGCAGACTAAATTCGGTATTAGAGTAGTGGTCCCCTATAGTGGAGACTACCCATGTTACATAATGTGAGGCACCGACTTTCAATTCTTTGTACCTGTCTCAATTTGTGCTTTTAGAGTGTGTGTCACCGTACGTAAATTCCGGGCAGAATGGTGAGCTGCCCAACCTCACACCAATAGAAGCACTATTTTGATCTCTTGAGTGCTATTTTATCAATCATGATGGTGACATCGAATTGCTAACTTACATACCACTTGTAATCTTGTTCGCAGTTAGCACCATCCACTTTATATCTCTCTACACCAACAGGTCCATAGAAACACCATCATCATCAACAAGAGGAGCATCACAAATTTGAAGGAAAGTTGAAGACGTTCAAGGTTTACAAGAAACAGTACAGAAATGAGCAGATTTCAGATTTGAGTAAAGCAACAAGACAAGGAGCAGAATTTTTATAAGTTGAAGATTATTGTACAAGAGTGAAGATTATCAAGATGAGAATTCGAGAAGTTTATGATATCAAGAAATACAAATTGTGAAGAATCAAGCGGTAAAGTACTTACACCATGGCCTTTGTACTTGCATTTTTATTTAATTATTTGTATTTCATTTTCTCTTGTCTCAAAAAAAAAAAAAAAAAAAAAAAAAGAGGATTAAAAAAAAGAACGCGTAATTGGGGATATAGAATCTAATTGGGGATATAGCTAAATGACAAAATAGGGATCCAAATATCCTAGCTGGGTTACCCCTTATATAATTAAATTATTAATTCCTAATCTAACCCTCCCTAATCATAATTAGTTATTAATCCTGATTAGTAAAATATTAATGATTTGGGGATATAATTTGTGTATTTATGTTTATTTGAATTTGTGTGGGTTAGTTGAGAGTAGAATGAGGGAAAAAATTTTGAGTAGAATTTTTTTTTTTTTTTGAAATGGAAGATGATTGTGATGAGAGACTTGCAGCTGCTGAATCTTTAGCTCAATTACAACAACAATCATATCTTCAATCTTCGATTAATGATAACAACTCACAATTGTTGTATGATGAACCTACACCTTTGAATCATTATTTTCTTGACCATGAAATGTTTTGTGAAGAACCAACTCAAGAAAGTAAACATGTTCAGCATACAAGCAACCCCAACACACAGGTAATGCTTCAAAGAGGTCGAAAATTTGATTTTTTTTTTTTGAAACCGCCATTTCTGTCTGAAAAAACCTTAGTACCGACATGCTCGTTGTATGAATTCTACGCCGGTATCATTTATCTGGCATTGTATTCATAGATATTTGTATGCCGGGACAAAATATCCCCCACTGTTCAAGAACATACCGGCGTGGTATTCAAACCAAGATTGAATGCCGGTACACATTTATACTTTTTACCTACCAGCGAATATTCTAAGGAATATTCAAACCGTTGTATGATGTAAGTGCATGACACGAAATGCCGGTTTATGATACTCATAGAAACTTAAATGTCGAGAATGCCGGTTTTACATGAAAAACATACGAAAGCTAATGATATTTTGAACTTAAATACCGGCATTTGTTCCTTTCAACTTCCTCTGCTTAGGAACCTAATACCTATAGTAAGTCAATTACCATTTATGCCGGTTCTTAATCCCGTCAGTTTACCTTACTTATCGACAATGCCGGTTTTGAACTAATCCAATTTTCTTTTCATTCATTCCTTAGATTGTTACCTACAACGATCAACCAAACTCCAAACCACTCCATCGGGATACGTCGAGTACTATAAAATGCCATGGGTATGTTACCAAACAATACATTCACCTAGTTTTTACAATTTTATGTTGGGATTTGCTTGTAATCTCCATAATGTTGTCCTTATGTAGGGAATAAAATATGAAAAGGAAGCAATTGCTTGGGCAAAAGCGACGGCTCTTAATAACATGTGTGTCTTAGTGAGGAATTCCCAACGTTCATCAGTTCGTTTTGAGATGGTTTGCGAGATAAGTGGAAAATACAATGAGAAAAATAGCCATAAGAGAAAGGGTTATGTATATGAAAAGAAGACTAACAAGGTATACAAGACAGATTACGCGAAGGATGACTGCCCCTTTAAGCTTGTATTCTATCTAAGAGGTTCAAAAGTAGAAGAAAAAGAATGGGAATGTAAGGTGTGGTTTGGCCGTCACAACCACCCCGATCCGAAAGATTTTGAAGGTCACTCCCTAGTTGCGAAGCTAAAACCTGATCAATTCGAGGATGTAAAGATGATGACCAAAGCATGTATCAAACCAAGAGTGATTCTCAGAACCTTCAAGGAAAAGGATAAGACCAACGTTTCTTCACTCAGTACAATTTATAGCGCACAAGCAACCATTAAAAGGTTGGAATGGGAAGGTAGGAGTGTTATGCAAGAATTTGAGAAGATAGTTTGGGATCACAATTACACGCGTATCATTAAAAGAGGTCCGGACAACAAGCCGCTTCAAATATTCATTTCGCATCCTTTGCTTTCACAATTGACTCATACGTGTTGTGATGTTCTTATGATGGATTGCACCTACAAGACAAACAAATACAACATGCCGTTGTTCAACATCGTGGGGCAAACATCGGACAAGGTAACATTCACATTGGCTTGGTGTTTAATGGAAAACGAGAGGGATTACAATTATCATTGGGCATTGCGGCAATTGAAATTATTGTTCCCGGAAAATCGTTTTCCGAAGGTCATTATAACCGATCAATTTGACGCACTAATGAATGCCATATCCGACATATATCCGGATGCACAAAATTTCCTATGTACATATCATATAGGTGAAAATGTGAAAAAACATTGTCATGCTTTGTTTGAACCCTCTAAGGCTGATATTAAGAAGAGAATGGTTGCTCAACTAGAGGAAGATGTTCGCAAAGAGAAACTATCACCCGAAGAAGAAGAAAATGAAAGAGGAAAGATTAAAGAGCGAGTCGACAAAGAACACGATGAAAATCATAAAAGGTGGTTGGAATTTCTAAAGGATTGGGAGAAAGTTTATTGGTCTCTTACCGAGGACATGTATGAAAAGAGATTGAACAACTTTATTGCCAAATATAACGAAGTGTATCCAAGTGCCGTCTCATATTGTCGGGATAATTGGTTGGATAAGTTCAAGGAAAAATTTGTGCGTGCGTGGACAAATCGTTATAGACATTATGGGAATGAAGAAACTAGTATAGCGGAGTCCTCTCATGGGAGATTTAAAGATCTCATCCAGTCCGGCCAGGGAAACGTGGTTACGGTCACCGAGGCAATGGAGCAACACTTTAAGGACGATATCGATAGGATCAAGAAGGCTTTTGAGAAAAGCTCAATGGAAAGGATGACTCAATTTCTTGAACATACTAAGTTGCTCCAAGGAATAGAGTTTAACGTCTCCCGTTGGGCAATAAAACATATGATGAGACAAATGCAATATGAGAAAATTTACGGAAATCCGGGTGATGTGTGTATTTGTCCCGACATGTCTTCATTGGGGCTTCCGTGTCGTCATATGCTTGTGAAGTATGAAGTAGTGATACCTATTGATGTTATTGATCCTTTTTGGAAGCAATTATCTTTCGACCTTCCCCCTACCGAAGCTCCCGGACAATCACCATGGGATACAAAGGAGGCTTTAGAATTTTATGAAGCTTACTCACGTGGCAACTCGGCTAGCCGACAATTATTGTTGAGCCAACTAAGACTAATTACACGGCCATGGATAGCATAAAGTGAAGAGCCAACAAAGGGAGATCCGGCGGGTAGACCACAAACTAAAATTGCAAGGAAGAAACAAAGAAAAGAATTAAAACAAATGACTCGACGTGAAGAGGAACTCGCGGCAACTAAAAAATGAGATCTATGTGCAAGTGAGATTTCTAAGCAAGATTCATTTGAAACGCCCGTTCCAAACAAAAGGGGTAGGCCGAGGAAGGAACCGATATCAAGTCAACAACAATCGACGAGTTCCGAACCTACACCCATAGTCGATGTATCGGAGGTTAAAAGGAAAAGGGGAAGGCCGCCAAATGTACCAACATTAAGCAACCAAGGACAACAAGGTGAGCATTCCGAACCTACACCAATAGTTGATGTATCCGAGGTTCAAAAGAAAAGGGGAAGGCCGCCGAAGGTACCAACATTAAGCTACAAAGGACAAAAAGGTGAGCATTCGAACCAACACCAATCGTCGACAACATGCTCTTCAATACTATGACGGAAAACTAATACAATTTTTTCTTACAGAATCATCATTGCAAGTGTCAAATTTGCAAGTCACCTTCTCACCTAGCCATGGACTGTTCATTTATTTATTCAAAGTGTAGAAGCTGTGATGGGACACGCCGTTTTTGGATTGCAAAAACTAATGATGCTGAAAATGGAAGAATGTTTCTAAGGTGTTTGAATCACCCAAAGTGCGATGAGTTTCAATGGTTTGACAAAGCGGTTGAACTAGCAGAGTCAAGAGAAAACCACAAAGGCCAATGCAAGCCAATCGATGGGTGTGATGGGTGTTATATGAAGGGAAATGAATATGTTGAAAGAGAAGAAAAACCAATGAAGCTGATCCTTGACACCCCGCTCCCGGACGATGTCTTCGAAGAGGTTCGGGAAAGGCTCAAAGGCTCCACAATTGTTGAAAAGGGATGGAAATAGATTATCTCTAACTAAGTGCAATCCATTCACTGTTTTTTTTAATTTAAAGTTTCTAATCCAATGTAGTCGATTACTTGGACCGAAATAAAAGAGAATTTTAAATGAATTAAGCAAAGTGCCGGCATTGCGGAATTCAAAACAACGATGCCGGTTTTATGTCAACTCTGTAAGAGTATTTGGAAACTTTAGATACCGGCATTGTCAAAATGAATATTACTATGCCGGTTTTCATCACATATTTAAGAGTATTTGGACATTTGCAATACCGGCATTTACCTTAGCAAACACAACAATGCCGGTACATGTCAGTTTCTATACAAGAACCAAATAATGTAACCTGATTGTTCCGGCATAAAAATTGCCATGCCGGGATTAGGTTCCGCCAGTGTTTTGAGCATTCTGTATATGCCGGTATGTGTACATGTATATCTAAAACTGACCTCTACTATGCCGGAACATTTTAACTTTCAAACTAGAAATCTTAACATGTTCAACATAAACCAAAGAACAAAAGAGTTAACCCACAGTACAAACCAAAACAAGTTTGAAATTGTTTTTGACGTAACCAAAGACTTAAAGAGTTAACCATTACTAATTGTCATTAATTCTCTTCCACTAAATTAGTCTTTTGTTTCTTTTGGGTCGGCGCCTTCCTTGTTTCCCCATACATAGCTTTGAAAGTAGGGTGGGTTTCTTCAATTCTATGAAGCTTTTCCTCGAGTTCCTTGATTTCTTGAAGAGATAGCACCACCCCGTCCTTATGCTTGCAACCTAACATCTTCGTAACCTTGCCAAGACGACGTCGCTAGATTAATACATCAAACACATAATCAGTATATATGTTAATATATGATTATGTTTACATTTAATGACTATAAGCAATTAAGAAAACTTACCACCATTCCAAAAGTCCTAAGAAGGTGGGCCATCGTAGGTTGTGGTGGTGGAGGAATTTCAACAGAGGGTTTTCTTGGTGTGGAGCTTCGACGGAGGGAGGGCGCACGACATAAGGATGTGACCATTCCGGTAATCCCTCATGTAGCCTGTCATCAACTTCATAACCATTTTCCGCAATCTCCCACTTACTAATATCAACCAAACGACGTGGCTCTCTATCCCTCCAATGTGTTGGTTCCGGTTCTGGATCATACACTACATGCAACTTGTTGGGAGTTAAATTGCACCGAGAAAAGTAAAGAAGATAATTATCATCGAGGTCGACCAAAGACGGGATAATTGCTTAAATCCATGTTGGCGCATCACACGGCATGGATCGGCCATGATGTATCCTTTTGGGTGGTACAACGGCCCATGGTAAAATGCAACATCTCTTGGAATTGGACGGTATCCTCTAATCTCCTTATAAGTGTCGAACACAACGTCTTCCTTCCTCATAGCATCCAGAGCCAATCTCATATTGATGACTCGACCTTTGTTACCGGGCTTCGGATTCAAGTTAAACTCAAACCTCTCGAGCTCTAGGGGTATCGGGTTCGGAAGGTCTTTGATCTTCAAGAATTGGCAGTCCTTGAATAAGGTTGGGAAGTGTTCATAACACCACACCTAATCCAATGTGAACAATATACATGTGAACATAAGTAAAAAAATACATCTCAACAATAGATTAAAGAAATTTGTACCGGAGTAGAGTGAAATTCCCGACAAATTGGTTTGTTTTAGCCAATGAAGCCCTTCTCATCTCCGCCATCAAATGTGCCATGACCAGCGGTGCCCCAAGAATAGCCATGGACACCTTCCAACGGGTCAAGGTACTGGAGAAAGTTTGCACTTACCCCCGTTGCCATTAGTGTCGTGGAATGCCCTAGTGCCCAAGATGTATAACAGGTACGCGGCGGCTGTATACCGAATCTGTGCAGGGTCCCATCCATCCTTCAAGCTTCTAGCCTTTGTATTTTCAAACATCTTCTTAAGCATCGTCATCTTCAATGTCTTCGTCTTACTTCCGTTCGATGCTACATAAAAGCTATCCGAAGAAGTTTTGAAGTCCCAACCAAACAGCTTTTTGGTCAAATCGTGCAACTTCAACCAATCTAGTTCCCGAGACTCAACTTCTTCTTAAATTGATTTGCCGATAACAAATCAAGCCTAGAATGTTATGAGCATCTTCAGAATCAAGGTCATCTCACCAAACGGGAAGTGCATTGTATCGCTTTCACCATGGTACCTTTCGACGAAGCAATTGACGGTCACGAGATCCGGATTCACGTAATTTTCAACCAAAGAATACGTGACCCGAGTTATTTACTAATGTTTGGACATCTTCATGATCCGACGACAATTTCCACTCAGCCGCGGCTTGGTTTCGGCAAACACGCACAGCCTTAGTATGATCCTACAAATATGAGATAATACGATTAAGAGATGATGTAAAAGATAAAACAACGCACATGCACAAAAAAAAATGCTTACATAAGTTTGAAAGATAGTACGAGCCCAAGAGTGCTTGTATCCAAAGAGTACTTTCGGTTCCGGAGCTTGACCCCAAATTTTACCATCATCGCGGTCGGGTAACATGTCATCAAGGTGAGGAAGGTGACAACCTTTAACTTTCTGTTTTCGGCGGCCCTTGTCCTTGCCTTGTGACGAGGTGTCGAACTCGCAAAAATAAATTTCTCTACTTCTCTTTAACTAGCAAGTAGTATAATGTAAGTAGGATCGTCCCAAGGGAGGTATGAAGTTCAAGTTGTTATGCAAATACTCTTAGCAAAGATGATTTTGTTGTAGAAATGCTGAAAATTGTAAAATGTATTCAAATATGAGATGTAATTGATTAAAGGTTCATTCTAGACCACTTAATACAAACCAAATTGATAGATAGCTATGTTCTTCACATTATCTTGTTACTAACAACCCTAGAATAATTAGTACGCTCAACTATTCCGTTATTATCTCCTAGCTCACCGGATACGGAAGCGCTCGACTACCTGGTTCCTACTTGCCAAGTTTCCTAGAGGTACGCTTACTAGGTTTGACTTAAACAAGTGCTCTAAGTTCTGTGAGATAAGGTTGCTCCTAGTGATGAACTCAAAAGCATGAATCACCTACTAGTGTTGATTTCTACATATGGGTACTTAACAAAGTCCCATCATCAATACCCACATATTACTACTTGTGTTTATCTTCTCTAGACAATTACGGTCGAAGAAAATCTAAACTAGCAAATAGATTAAGAATTAATGATTCAATTTCGAACTTAAACCCTTGACAAATAATCCATAGACAATATTAGCATGGTAGAAATCAATCAATAACATTAATGAATGCAAGAGAACAAGTTATTTCATATCAAATATAGATTCATATTTCGGGCTTCGAAATCGCCCTTAATCAAAGAGAGTTTTAGTTACTCATAAGTATGGAGTTCATCATCATCATAATAATTGAAATAAAATAAAGAAGATAAAAATATAAAAACGAAAGCAAACCCTAGCTGCGGCTCTCTCCAAAACTCCAAGAAGAATACGTGATTGATTCCTCAAAAGAATAAAAACTTCTTCTTTTTATAGCCTTCTCACTTTCCAAAATTAGGTCTTCAAAGTCCATCACCAAAAAGTCCACCAAGCCCATGAACCAAGTGTGAGAAACCCATGTGAAAATATGTCCCAAAAATATGCTCGCCGGAAAACTGGTGCACTGGCCGGAAATTGGCCGGAATCCGGCGTCGGAAAAGCATCTCAGGTGACCGGCAAAGTCCACCCGGTCAACTGTCATCAAGTCAACTCAGTCAAGTTGAGTCAGGTGAATCAGAAACGAGTTAGATATGGCTGATTGGCTGATCGGGTGAATTGCCAGGCTATAAACCATTGCACTGGCAAAACTCTGCGGTTACTCTCCAGCTCAACACAGCTCTTGCTCAATTTCAACCACTGCGACTAGTTCTCCATTTCCCTGCAGCACACACACTGTCCTAGCTATCTCAGTACCCATTCCACCTGCAGTACCATGAAACTGCATTCCTGACCATCCCATTTCAGGCATTCAACAACACCACAGCTGCCTTCAGTTGCACCAGTTGCATACTTCTCCAGTTCCATTGTGCTTCTCTGCACCAACGCTTGTAACATGAACCCAGTTCAAATCCACCAACTGCACATAATCCTCCATCTGCAACTAATCAAAGCCACCAGTTGTTGCTTCCATTTGCGATGTCATCAGTTCTCGCTCTCTCTTTCCGTCACAACCATACAAACCGCGTACAACTCCTCCTTTTCTCCCAACACAGTAATAGCGCCACTGCCATTTGACAATTAATCACCTTAGTAACCTAAAATTCAACTGCGTCGCTAGCAAACTCGACTCAGCCCGCTGTATCTCTTCCCTGACCTTCAACCAATCACTGCCATTCCTAATTTGAACACCAGCTCCCAACTGCAATAAACTCCACCATTTCTGACTGTACTTTCAGCACCAATACCACCAAATCAATCCACCACCGGCAACACCATGAATAATTTACAGGCTTTCACCCCTTCTCACCACTCTACAGCTCACAATATTCATTCTTACTGTAAAATCCCAGCACTAACAGCTTCACATTGCGACATTAGCACCAACAATTTCCACCTGCTGAGCAACATACATCACCAACAAAACTGCTTCTGTAAATCTGTAGTACCACTATTCATCATTGCCAGAACCCCTAATCAACACACCGAATCGCATCTTAAATACCCATGAATAACTCAAGCCATTACATTCATCTATTCTATGGTGAAAAACTCATCCCACACAGCTCTTTCTTTGCTCATAGTAACCATTCTCCCAACTGCAACATCTTCTCTCCCAGCTGCTCGCAAAGATCTTTCAATTCCATCCATTCTATCGGTTCAAACAACGAAACCTTCTCTAATTTCAAATTAACCTCAAACCCTTTTCAAAACCCTAATTTGTGATTTACTAATACACAAACCCATATTCTTCCATACATGACACCAAACCATCACAGATCAAAATAAACCCAAGCTCTTAATTTCACTATTCAATTGAAATAAAGAAAACCTAACCTGATGGTGAATCCATGGTAATGATTTCTTCTTCTCATAGCTCATTCCCATTCCAAACTTCAATCGTGACCTCTTCCTTCACCATCATCTTCTCAAAACAGTTGCCATGGTTTCTCTCGATATCTTCTGAAACTGGTTCTCAATAAAACCCACAGCATTAGTTGCTCCTTCCTTATCTCCGTCTATCAATTTCTCGATCTGTATCTCAATTTTCGCAGCAAGAGTTTGCTTGTTTTTCCTTCTGTCCAAATTTCAGGTGAATGAGGTGAATGAGAGAAATATCTCTCTCATCGAATTCGTGGTTGTAATGAAACAGGGGTTGGATAATGACAACCCAACACCCGAATAAGGGCCAACCATCTCAAACATGGCTTGTCGGTTTCGAAAACCGACGACCTAATTCTCGCTTCAACTGTTGGTTTCGTGAACCGACAGTATAATTTCCTCCTTTTTCACGACCTAGTCTGCTCCAAATAACGCCAGTGAATTGGTTCTTTGCGCTCCTTTTCGCTCCAAACGAACGCTCTCTTCCTTTCTCGAGTTCCTCCACCAACAACAACCGTCTCTTACTTCTCAAACTCACTTCATCTCTTCAATTTATAATCATCACTAAATCAGTCGTGCTTTTCAGACAAAATTTGCATCACTAAAGCCGACAAACTTTTCAGATATGGATGAAGAAATAAAAGCAAATATGAGAAATAATCGCCTCCAATAACATTTGCACCTTTTGCCTTGTTTCTTCTTCTTTTGCTCCAAATGACTCGATTGCACCTAATCAACTCAAATTCACACATAAGATACATAATTCACAAAATAAATAGCAAAGAAAGCATCAATACTAGATAATAATTAAGGTGTTTACAACACCTATCAGATTCCCCCACACTTAGACTTTGCTAGTCCTCGAGCAAATCAAACAAAACAATTCTAAAACAAATACATACAACTCCGTCTCGTTGAGGCAACGGTCACTTTAAGCATAAATAACAAGCCTTTGAACCCCTAGGTGTCCCTAGTGGACGAGTTTTAGTCTCGTGAAGGTTTACAAGAGGTCTGCCTACAAAACCTATATTTCCAACTCCGTCTATTTGTGACAATTCAATGAACGAATCCAAAATGACTACAGGATGAGGTACCTTGCACAAATTCAGTTCATATTCAAGTAAATAAAGCTTAAATTAGATAGTCGAACAAGCCACAATACTCGGAAACTAACAAACCACAATCACAATGAGAAGATAAAGAAGATGGATATAGATGTAGATGTTGGCGAATGTTCACAAGTGTTCGATGTTTCCCATATCTGTCTGAAGGTCACTGCTAAGATGAACCTAATCCTATTGGATTGAGCTACTGGTCAATTCTAGTGTTAACACACTGGCATATACAAGGGAACCAGTGGTCAACAAACTTATTTCTACATCAACTCACCGGCATATACAAGGGAACCAGGAGTGACTTTATTCAACAATAATACTATTTTTCTTTTCTTTTCTTTTTCACTTTTCTTTTTTTTTTTCTTTTTTTTTTGTGACAGCATGATTCGATCTTTTGGATCCAAGCGCATGCTTCTTGTCAGCAAGTACATGATAGTTGCCTTGGATCCTGCATTCCACGCTTGTTTAGGCGACGGAGACAGGGACTACGTTTCACACATACTGCTATCCAAGTGTCTTTTTATTCCGTTTGGTCTAATTGGTCGGTCTTTTTTTTTTTTTTTTTTTTTTGGCAACTCAATCACTCTATTTCATCCTAGCAGTAATAACACGTCGATGTTTAGTGACCCACCAAAGCACTTAGAGAACAATAGATAAATATGGAAAATAAAATAAAAATAGAATGCGATATGGTGATATTCCGAGATATGGTAACGACTATCATGTTATTTGTGATTCCTGAGCTATGTTCGTTCTTGTTAATTAATGGGTTCCTCAACTCCTGCAATCAAAATGATTCCATCCACTAATTGTGTCATCCTAAAGGCACAAGTTTCTAGATTTCGGAGTTCAAAAAGCACAAATTTTTCTTGGTTTTTTCTATTTTTCTGATTTTTTTTTTTTTGTGTTTTTTTTTTTTTTTTTTTAAAGGCATAAAACAAACTAAAACAAACTATACAAACATATAAATGCTCCCCCACACTTAAACTTTACATTGTCCTCAATGTAAAATTGAATCGTCCAAAGAAAGTTCAAGGTGGGAAATTCAGCAAACGAAATGCAAAAACAAAGAAAAATAAAAGATAAAATGCTGAAAAAAATAAAAAGATAAAGGTAAAGATACAAAACCGGTGGGTTGCCTCCCACTTAGCGCTTGGTTTAACGTCGTCAGCCCGACGTTCAGCTCCGATTACTCCTCCAGAGGGAGTGGGTCACTCAATGTGATCATATCCCGATTCTCCGTCACAAATCGCTCATAGTATGGTTTCAAACGATGGCCGTTGACCTTGAAACCAGCCCCGTTTTGGGACTAATGATTTCAACCGCACCATGCGCAAACACATTAGTAACAACAAATGGTCCAATCCATCCGGACCTAAGTTTACCCGAAACAATTTAAGACGAGAATGGAATAAAAGTACTTTCTGCCCTACTTCAAAACTCTTTCTGGAAATCATTTTATCATGGAAAGCCTTGGTCTTTTCTTTATAAATGCGTGAACTTTCATATGCATCATTTCGTATCTCTTCTAACTCATTGAGCTGAAGTTTCCTATGTTCACCAACTGCATCTAATTCCATATTACATACCTTGATAGCCCAATAAGCTTTGTGTTCAAGTTCGACGGGAAGATGGCAAGGTTTACCATAGACAAGCCTAAAAGGAGACATACCGATGGGTGTCTTATAAGCTGTCCTATACGCCCACAAAGCGTCATTGAGTCTATAACTCCAATCCTTCCTTGTAACGTTCACCGTCTTCTCTAAGATGGACTTAATCTCCCGGTTGGAAATTTCAGCTTGTCCACTCGTTTGTGGATGGTACGGTGTGCCAACTTTATGAGAAATGTTATACTTCTTTAGAAGAGCGTGAAAAGATCTCTTGAAGTGCGAACCTCCATCACTAATCACCACTCGAGGTGTTCCAAACCTAGAAAAGATATGTTCCTTCACAAACTCACAAACAATATGAGAATCATTGGTAGGGGTGGCTTTAGCTTCCACCCACTTAGAATCATAATCTACAAAGAAGAAGTATAAAAAATTTCCCATTGGAATTCACAAAAGGCCCCATAAAATCGATACCCCAAACATCAAAAATCTCAACAAATGAGAATTGGTGTTTGCGGCATTTGGTTTCTAGCACCAAGGTTGCCTGTCCTTTGACACCTATCACAAGCCTTACAACATAGATATGCATCCTTAAACAATGTAGGCCAATAAAAACCACTTTCGAGAACCTTGAGGGCTGTCCTCTTGGCTCCGAAATGGCCACCACAAGCATATGAGTGACAAAAATTCAGAATTGATTGGAACTCGGATTCAAGTACGCACCTGCGGATCATTTGATCGGAGCAATGCTTCCACAAATAAGGTTCATCCCATATATACTGCTTGGAAATCTTCTTGAGCTTGTGTTTTTGGAATGTAGACATGGAACTAGGTACTTGTCCCGTCACCAAGAAGTTAACGATATCAGCGTACCATGGAGTTGTGCCACCGACCGCAAAGAGTTGCTCATCCGGGAAGCTATCATGCAAAGGAATCGCTTCTTCGGACACAACCAATCTGCTTAGATGATCCGCTACCGTATTCTCACTACCCTTCTTGTCCTTGATTTGCATGTTGAACTCTTGAAGAAGAAGTATCCACCTTATGAGCCTTGGCTTAGCATCCTTCTTTGTTAGCAAGTATCGAAGTGCAGCATGGTCATAGAAAACAACCACCTTTGTACCCACTAAATAAGATCTAAACTTCTCGAGTGCAAACACTATGGCCAAAAGCTCCTTTTCAGTAGTGGAGTAGTTGATTTGTGCTCCGTTGAGAGTTATAGAAGCATAATAAATGGCATATGGAACTTTGCCATCTCGCTGTCCCAACACGGCTCCAACGGCATAATTGATAGGTGTCTAAAACACCTAATTTAATATCTAGTATTTACGCTTTCTTTGCTATTTTCCTTGGGATTTGCATCTCTTATGTGTGGTTTTGAGTTATCAGGTGCAATGAGTCATTATGTGTAAAAGCGTCCGTTTGGAGCGTAAAGGGAGCAAAGAGGTCCATTCACAGGCGAGCGACACTCAGAGCCAGCTGAGGTTACGCCAAAAGAAGCGAATAGGCTGTCGGTTTGCTGAAACTGACAAGCCATTTCTAATTAGGTGGCCCTTATCCTATCAGCAACTGGGTGCCAATATCAATTCTCATCATTATTAAGACCTAAAATTGAGAGAATGCCTTCTCAATCATTTTTTTTGTGCGGCTGTGTTTCAAGGCTGTCTGAATTTCAGAGTTAAGGCGGCCATGGAGATCGATTGTTGTTAATGGAGAAGGGGGAAAAAAAGCATTTCTTTGCTGTTACTCTAAAATAGATGAAGAAATTCTGCCATTGCCATGGATCGAAGAAGAAGAAGAACTAACGAACTCGGGTTTCTAACGAGAGAGAAGAAATGGTGATGAAAAAAAGGGTCAATCACGGATTCGATTTTGAGAGATGAAGTCGAGGTTATTACGGGATGATTTGAAACCAAGTTGAGCTAGGGTTTTGGTAAGTGATCTTGTCATCGAATCGGAGAAGATAAATTACACGAGAGATGATGATTATTGAGGATGGAATGGGAGGTTCATGGCTCAGATTTGAGATGCACAAATGATGAGTTGGGGATTGATTGAAATGAATGCGAGATGGTGAAACAAGGGTTTGTGTCGATCTGAAATTGAAAATGAAAGAAAGGGTTTGCCGTTGGAGGAATCCGATGCCAGAGATTGCAGTGTTGAATGCAGAAGTGCAGGTGGTAGTAGCTCTGGTGGAGTTGCAGTTCAAGTGGTTGGAGGTTGCTGTTACAGGTTATGACAATGCTGGGATGAAGTGGTAATGGTGGATTCTGTTGTTTGTGAATCATGATGAGGTGAGTTGTGCTTGAAAGATTTTGATGAACTGTGGCAGTGCAGGTGGAACTGGCCTGGCATTGAAATTGAAAGCTGCAGCTAATCTGGTGGTAATGAGCTGTTGAAGGGGATCTGAGAGCTGCAAGTGCTAATGAGACAAGAGTTCACAAGCTGCAGCTGTGATGGCATATGGAGACATAGGTTTGCAATCAATTGGAGAGATGGGTTTTGATTAAAAAGGAAGTGGAAGTAAATCTGGAGGTCACAGTTGTGCACTGGCTTAGTGTACACAATGGAAGATGGTATGGATTGAAATGGCTTGAACTTAGTGTTGTAGGTGCACAAGTATGGAGTTGGAGATGTTGATGTTGTGTGTTTGCAGTGAAGCAAAGATTCAGGTGCAAGAAGCTGAAGTTGCAATGGCTTGGGATTTTTGCTATGCTTTTATTTGAGTCACTGATGGCTCAGGTAGAGAATGCAATACAGGAATGTATGAACTTGCAGGTGAGATTGAGAAGTTGCTGAAAACCAAGTGATGGTGTTGGCTGCTTCAATTGCAGGTTCTGGTGCTTGTGGTTTGAGCTTGGCATAGTGCAGCTGTAGCTGTTGCTGCCATGGGTTGTGATTATGCAGTGAGGTAAAGCTGGAGTAATGGTCATGGCAGAGTTATGAAATTCAAAGATGAAGATGATGCAGGCAGAAGCAGTGGTAATGAAGCTGGTGCAGCTTCAGTTGGCCGTGGTTCGGGTGCCATGAATTCATATGAACTAGTGCTAGGAATGAATGGTGCTTGCAGCTGAGTTGAGTTGTTCAGGTGGAGCTTGGCATGGGGATGCTGGTGCAGGGGACTGATGGTTTGAATTCAGGCAAGCAAGAATAAGGCTGTGCAGGGTTTTGTCTCGGGCTAACAATGATGAAATTCAGCATGGATATGGAGTTCGCTGTGTGTTTGTTAATGCACGATGAGTTAGACATTGAGTCCGTAATGAACTGAGAAGAGAGACAGAGAGCTGGAGTTCGGGTTTTACGCCGGAGAAGTGTTGCTCGATGCTGGGAGACTACGAGTTTACTGAGTTGCTTTGCAGGGCAGGAATGAATGCAGCTGCTATTGAGCCGGAATGAGCATTGCAGGCTTGATTTGAGCTTAAGGAGAAGCTGTGTTCTGGTGGTTGCTGTCTTGAGTTATGCTGAGGCTGGAGTCGAAGTTGTGATTGGAATGGTGGATAGAGCTGGAATTGCAGGTCTGGGTTCTTCTGGTGCTGCTTGTGAATCATGAGCTGAGAAATTGCAGGACCTGAGAGAAGCAGCTCAGGCTTTATTGCATTGCCAGTGAGAATTGCAGGTGAGTTCTTTGTGACGCTGCGGAAAGTGGCGATAGAATTGGTGAAGCAACTGTTGGAGCTGAGAGCGCACCGCATGATAGAGTTACAGACAGGGAGTAGCAGCTGTTGAATGCAAGTAGGTGGTGTTAGGACTTGGCCTGAGATGTGGAGATTGTCGCAGGAGATAGCTGACTGCGCAGAGCTGGAGATGTTGGGGTTGAGCTGACATTGCAAATGATGCAGAGATGAGATGGCACAGGAATGCAAAGAAAGATGCAGTTGTAATGGATATTGCAGTGATGGCAAGAGAAGCTGGCACTGATGCACCATCTTGGTGCAACACAAGTTGGCCTGGCAAATAGCAATGGCTTTGGCAAGTCAGCCTGTCCAGCTGAGTAGATGCTGACCCGGTCTGATTCACTTTGACTCGGTCTGACCAGCCTAACCCGATCCGACTCGTTGACCAGACCCGAGCTGACCCGTTGACCGGTGACCGGGCGGACTTTGCCGGTCACCGGGGCTGTTTTTCCGGCGACTTTCCGGCCTATTTCCGGCCACAATACCAGTTTTCCGGCGAGCACATTTTTGGGATATATTTTCACATGGGTTTCTCACACATGGTTCATGGGCTTGGTGGACTTTTTGGTGATGGACTTTGAAGACCTAATTTTGGAAAGTGTGAAGGCTATAAGAAGAAGGAGTTTCTATTCTTTTAGTATCACGTATTTTCTCTTTGGAGTTTTGGAGGAGAGCGATTCTACTAGGGTTTGCTTCCATTTTATTTTACATGTTCTTCATCTTATTTTTGATAATAATTATGTTGAATCAAAATACTATGAGTAACTAAATACCTATTATTGGTTATGGGATAATAAGTGGATTTCACAAATAAGATTTGATTCAATGTATTAGTTTTGTCTCATTAATTTATTGATTATGATTCATGGTTTATAATGTTTATGATTTGATAGTTTGTTTGGTTGAGTCCGGAATCAATTCGATCTACTTTCATATCTAGAGCTATATTAGGGCTTTCAATACGAAAACGTTGTCTATCCCCTCGATTTTGAGTAGCATAAATGTGGGTAGTGCTTGTAGTGATATATCCAACTAGTCACATATGAATAGTAACTTGGGTTAAATCGAATTAGTGCTTTTAAACATTTTGGTTGCCTTGATTAGTCTTATTCCGAGAAAACTTATTGCTTTTAGGGAGTTAAACTTAATTGTGCTTTTACACTTTAGGTTGCTTTCTAGAAAGAATTCACATATGCATCTTTTAATGTGGTTGTGATGAAATCGAGGGAATTAGCGGGATACTCTTGCGATCAAGGTATCCTAGGACTTTTAGTAAATGAGAGATTAAAATTTCAATTCTAGTCATTGTTGATAATTCGAGTTTGTGAATGAAACTATCCCGTGACCAATACTTTCTCCTTATTGATAAATTTTATTATTACTTTGCTTTCAATTTATTTTTATTGCTTTGAAACATCAACATCCCCCTTGGTTACTAAGAAACTGAAAATTTGCATAACAACATAAGCCTCTCTGTGGATACGAACTCTTTCTTATTGCATACTACTTTATTTTAGTGAAGCAAGAAAGTGAAATTATTTTTGACCGGGTGACAACCGATCAAATTTTAGCGCCGCTGCCGGGAGGCAGGCATACGGCTTGTTATTAAGTTTTTAGTTTCTTTTTACAATTTCTCGCTTTTATACTTGCTTTTCGTTTATTGTCTTGTTTCTCACTTGTTTGCGAGAATTGTTTTTCAGGTACTAATCCCTGGCTTCCAAAGATTGGAATTACAAAGGTGCGGGATAGCTACTCGTAGAGGCACAATACTCCAACCAAGGCAAGACACAACGGAAGAACAAGTCTCGGAAGTAGAGCACACAAGCTCTTCATCGAGAAGAGGAAGAAGAGTTACAACTAGAAGAAGAAGAGGTTCCATTCGTAGGAGAACCACTAATTGAAGAGGAAGAAACAATGGGTGACAATGCAAACCGTACACTCAAGGATTTGGCTTCTCATAGGCTTGATGCACAACAATGGTGTATCCAAACAAACTCCACTTTTGAGATCAAGTAGGGGCTGCTTAGGGAGTTGCCAAAGTTTCATGGTATGGCGAATGAAGACCCAAACAAGCATCTCATGGAGTTCTATACCATTGTCAAGGCTATGCTTCCGGTGGAGACCCGAAGTCAATGGTGCAATGATGAAAGTTTTTCCATTTTCTATGGTGGACAGCGCTAAGGATTGGTTGTATTGTTTGCCACACTGGAGTGTCACTACATGGAACGGTTTGAAGAAAATCTTTCTAGAGAGGTATTTTCCTGCGTCTAAGGCCACTCAAATTCGCAAAGAGATTTGTGGAATAAAGCAACATGTTGGAGAATCATTGTATGAATGTTGGGAGAGGTACAAGAGATTGGTGGCAAGCTGTCCACACCATCAAGTTAGTGATGCTATGATAATCCAAGTACTTCTACGAAGGTCTCCAATCAAGTGATAGATATCTTCTAGACGCTGCGGGTGGTGGTGCACTAGTGAACAAGACGGTGGCCCAAGCTGCCGAGTTGATTGAAAGCATGGCTGCGAACTATGACAATTCTACACAAGAGGTGAACCAATGGTTAGGCAAGTGCATGAAGTTAATGATTCATTAGCATCACACCATGAGCAAAGGATGGATAACATGGAGCACATGATGCAAAGGATGGCTGGGTTATTTTACCTTCACATGGTGAAGGGTTGGAGCAAGCTAATGCGGTCTTTCCAAATCGAGCAAAGGCGGTATGATCCCTACTCAAACACGTACAATCCGGGATGGAGAGATCATCCCAACTTTAGCTATGCCAACAATCAAGGTGCGGTTTCACAACCTACTTTCAACCGTCCAAGCGGGTTTCAACCACAACAACAACCATTTCAGCAACAACAACAACCAATGCGGAACCAAGGTTCGACATCGATGAAAAGCTTAAAGCAATGATGCAAGGTATTTCGACCATGTTCAAAGAAAGCCAACAAGAAACTAAGAGTGCTATCAAGGATTTGCAGACTCAAGTGGCTTCCATGGCGATTGATATCAACAAATTGAAGGCACAAAATAGTGGGAAACTCCTTCTCAACCTATCAACCCAAGAGAGAATGTTAGTGCTATTACATTGAGAAGCGGTACACAACTTGTGCAACTTTGAAATTGTTGAAGTGGGTGATATGGGGACCCAAAAGGAACTGTTTTGGAGGAAAAGAATGCTTGATTTTCCCCAAACTTCAGGTACCTAATTCCAACTCTAAAACTCCTATTTCTACTTATGTTCCTCCTATGCCTTTTCCTCATGATTTGCAAGTTCTAAGAAGGAGGAATTAGAAAAGGAGATTTTAGATATCTTCAAAGCTTCATGTAAACATTCCACTCATTGATGTTATCAAGCAAGTTCCCAAATATGCGAAGGTTTTGAAGGACTTGTGTACCAAGAAGAAAAAGCTAACCGGTAATGAGGTTATGAGTGTGGGGAAACGCGTCGGCGGTCTTGCAAAAGAAACTCCCACCCAAATGCAAGGATCCGGGTAGTTTCACTATACCCCGTAGAGATTGGTAACACAAAGATTGGTAAGGCTATGCTTGACTTAGGAGCATCAATGAATATCATGCCAAAGATCTATTTATAAGTATTTAAAGTTGGGTCCCTTGAAACCAACTAATATTGTGCTTGAACTTGCGGATCGTTCTAATGTCTACCCTAGGGGTATTATTGAGGATGTCCTTGTGCGGGTGAACCAACTAGTTTTTCAAACTGATTTTTGTGTTCTAGAAATGGATGATGGTTCGGATGTGTCCATACCCTGCTGCTTGGGAGACCTTTCATGAAGACGGCTAAAACCGTCATTGATGTGGGCGCGGAATACTCACTATGAAGTTTGATGAGGAGATAATTCGCTTCAACATGTTTGAAGTCATGCGGTATCCAAGTGATGTTCATTCGGGTGTCCATAACGCATGGGACCCTAGCTAAGGCTTTGCAAGCAAGGAGATAGTCGGGCGACGACTTTAAACCAAGCGCTAAGTGGGAGGCAACCCACCGTTTTGTATCTTTTCCTTTATCTTTTTATTTTTAAGCATTTTATCTTTCTTTTCGTGTTTTTGCATATCATTTGCGAATTTCCCACCTTGAACCTTCTTTGGATGATTCAATTTTACATTGAGGACAATGTAAAGTTTAAGTGTGGGGGAGCATTTATATGATTGTATAGTTTGTTTTATGCGTTTAGTAGTTTTATGCCATGAAAAAAAAAAAAAAAAAAAAAATTGTGCTTTTTGAACTCCGAAATCTAGAAACTTGTGCCTTTAGGATGACACCATTAGTGGATGGAACCATTTTGAATGCAGGAGTTGAGGAACCAATTAACTAAAAGGGACGAACATAGCTCATGAAATCATAAATTATATGATAGTTGTTACCATATCTCGGAATATCACCATATCACATGCTATTTTTATTTTTCCATATTTTTCTATTGTTCTCTAAGTGCTTTGGTGGGTCACTAAAAATCGAGTTGTTATTGCTGCTAGGATGATTAGAGTGATTGAGTTGCTAAAAAAAAAAAAAAAAAAAAAAAAAAAAAAAAAAAAAAAAAAAAAAAAAGAGACCGACCAATTAGACCAGACGGAATAAAGAATGACACTTGGGAATAGCAGTATGTGTGAAACGTAGTCCCTGTCTCCGTCGCCTAAACAAGCGTGGAATGCAGGATCCAAGGCAACTATCACGTACTTGCTGACAAGAAGCATGCGCTTGGATCCAGTTTGATCTAATCATGCCGTCTAAAAAAAAAAAAAAAAAAAAAGGAAAAAGAAACAAAAAGTGAAAAAGAAAAGAAAGTATTTTATATTTGGTGAATAAAGTCACTCCTGGTTCCCTTGTATATGCCAGCGTTGATGTAGAAATAAGTTTGTTGACCACTTGGTTCCCTTGTATATGCCAGTGTGTTGACGCTAGAATTGACCAGTAGCTCAATCCAATAGGTTTCATAGGTTCATCTTAGCAGTGACCTTCAGACAGATATGGGAAACATCGAACACTTGTGAACATTCGCCAACATCTACATCTTTATCCATCCTCTTAATCTTTTCATTGTGATTGTGGTTTGTTAGTTTCCAGTATTGTGGCTTGTTCAACTATCTAATTAAAGCTTTGTTTACTTGAATATGGTGAATTTGCAAGGTACTTCCTCTGTAGTCATTTTGGATTCGTTCATTGATTTGTCACAAATAGACGGAGTTGGAAATATAGGTTTTGTAGGCAGACCTCTTGTAAACCTTCACGAGAATAAAACTCGTCCACTAGGGACACTTAGTGGTTCAAAGGCTTGTTATTTATGCTTAAAGTGACCGTAGCCTCGACGAGACGGAGTTGTATGTATCTTTTAGAATTGTTTTATTTGATTTGCTCGAGGACTAGCAAAGTCTAAGTGTGGGGGAATCTGATAGGTGTCTAAAACACCTAATTTAATATCTAGTATTTACGCTTTCTTTGCTATTTTCCTTGGGATTTGCATCTCTTATGTGTGGTTTTGAGTTATCAGGTGCAATGAGTCATTATGTGTAAAAGCGTCCGTTTGGAGCGTAAAGGGAGCAAAGAGGTCCATTCACAGGCGAGCGACACTCAGAGCCAGCTGAGGTTACGCCAAAAGAAGCGAATAGGTCAAATCGGTTTCTTAAGCCCGACAAGCCATTTCTAATTAGGTGGCCCTTATCCTATCAGCAACTGGGTGCCAATATCAATTCTCATCATTATTAAGACCTAAAATTGAGAGAATGCCTTCTCAATCATTTTTTTTGTGCGGCTGTGTTTCAAGGCTGTCTGAATTTCAGAGTTAAGGCGGCCATGGAGATCGATTGTTGTTAATGGAGAAAGGGGAAAAAAAGCAGCTGCTGCTGCTGTTACTCTAAAATAGATGAAGAAATTCTGCCGCTGCCATGGATCGAAGAAGAAGAGAAGAACTAACGAACTCAGGTTTCTAACAGAGAGAAGAAATGGTGATGAAAAAAAGGGTCAATCACGGATTCGATTTTGAGAGATGAAGTCGAGGGTTCTGGGGATGATTTGAAACCAAGTTGAGCTAGGGTTTTGGTAAGTGATGCTGTCATCGAATCGGAGAAGATAAATTACACAGAGATGATGATTCTGTTGAGGGATGGAATGGGAGGTTCATGGCTCAGATTTGAGATGCACAGCTGATGAGTTGGGGATTGATTGAAATGAATCTGAGATGGTGAAACTAGGGTTTGTGTCGATCTGAAATTGAAAATGAAAGAAAGGGTTTGCCGTTGGAGGAATCCGATGCCAGAGATTGCAGTGTTGAATGCAGAAGTGCAGGTGGTAGTAGCTCTGGTGGAGTTGCAGTTCAAGTGGTTGGAGGTTGCTGTTACAGGTTATGACAATGCTGGGATGAAGTGGTAATGGTGGATTCTGTTGTTTGTGAATCATGATGAGGTGAGTTGTGCTTGAAAGATTTTGATGAACTGTGGCAGTGCAGGTGGAACTGGCCTGGCATTGAAATTGAAAGCTGCAGCTAATCTGGTGGTAATGAGCTGTTGAAGGGGATCTGAGAGCTGCAAGTGCTAATGAGACAAGAGTTCACAAGCTGCAGCTGTGATGGCATATGGAGACATAGGTTTGCAATCAATTGGAGAGATGGGTTTTGATTAAAAAGGAAGTGGAAGTAAATGAGGTCACAGTTGTGCACTGGCTTAGTGTACACAATGGAAGATGGTATGGATTGAAATGGCTTGAACTTAGTGTTGTAGGTGCACAAGTATGGAGTTGGAGATGTTGATGTTGTGTGTTTGCAGTGAAGCAAAGATTCAGGTGCAAGAAGCTGAAGTTGCAATGGCTTGGGATTTTTGCTATGCTTTTATTTGAGTCACTGATGGCTCAGGTAGAGAATGCAATACAGGAATGTATGAACTTGCAGGTGAGATTGAGAAGTTGCTGAAAACCAAGTGATGGTGTTGGCTGCTTCAATTGCAGGTTCTGGTGCTTGTGGTTTGAGCTTGGCATAGTGCAGCTATAGCTGTTGCTGCCATGGGTTGTGATTATGCGGTGAGGTAAAGCTGGAGTAATGGTCATGGCAGAGTTATGAAATTCAAAGATGAAGATGATGCAGGCAGAAGCAGTGGTAATGAAGCTGGTGCAGCTTCAGTTGGCCGTGGTTCAGGTGCCATGAATTCATATGAACTAGTGCTAGGAATGAATGGTGCTTGCAGCTGAGTTGAGTTGTTCAGGTGGAGCTTGGCATGGGGATGCTGGTGCAGGGGACTGATGGTTTGAATTCAGGCAAGCAAGGATAAGGCTGTGCAGGGTTTTGTCTCGGGCTAACAATGATGAAATTCAGCATGGATATGGAGTTCGCTGTGTGTTTGTTAATGCACGATGAGTTAGACATTGAGTCCGTAATGAACTGAGAAGAGACGAGAGAGCTGGAGTTCGGGTTTACGCCGGAGAAGTGTTGCTCGATCTTTGGAGACTACGAGTTTGCTGAGTTGCTTTGCGGGCGCGGAATGAATGCAGTTCTTTGTTGAGCCCGAATGAGCATTGCGGGCTTGATTTGAGCTTAAGGAGAAGTTTGTGTTACGGTGGTTCTTTGTCTTGAGTTATCTTTGAGGCTGGAGTCGAAGTTGTGATTGGAATGGTGGATAGAGGGCAGGTTGCAGTGCAGGTTCTTCCTGTGTCTTGCTTGTGAATCATGAGTGAGAAATTGCAGGACTGAGAGAAGCTCGAGGCTTTATGCATTGCCAGTGAGAATTGCAGTGAGTTCTTTGTGACGCTGCGGAAAGTGGCGATAGAATTGGTGAAGCAGCTGTTGGAGCTGAGAGCGCACCGCATGATAGAGTTACAGACAGGGAGTAGCAGCTGTTGAATGCAAGTAGGTGGTGTTAGGACTTGGCCTGAGATGTGGAGATTGTCGCAGGAGATAGCTGACTGCGCAGAGCTGGAGATGTTGGGGTTGAGCTGACATTGCAAATGATGCAGAGATGAGATGGCACAGGAATGCAAAGAAAGATGCAGTTGTAATGGATATTGCAGTGATGGCAAGAGAAGCTGGCACTGATGCACCATCTTGGTGCAACACAAGTTGGCCCGGCAAATAGCAATGGCTTTGGCAAGTCGCCCTGTCCAGGAGAGTAGATGCTGACCCGGTCGATTCACTTTGACTCGGTCGACCAGCTAACCCGATCCGACTCGTTGACCAGGACCTCGGAGCTGACCCGTTGACCGGTGGCCGGGCGGACTTTGCCGATCACGGGAGTCTGTTTTCCCGCGACTTTCCCGCCTATTTCCGCCACAATACCAGTTTTCCCACGAGCACATTTTTGGGATATATTTTCACATGGGTTTCTCACACATGGTTCATGGGCTTAGTGGACTTTTTGGTGATGGACTTTGAAGACCTAATTTTGGAAAGTGTGAAGGCTATAAGAAGAAGGAGTTTCTATTCTTTTAGTATCACGTATTTTCTACTGGAGTTTTGGAGGAGAGCGATTCTACTAGGGTTTGCTTCCATTTTATTTTACATGTTCTTCATCTTATTTTTGATAATAATTATGTTGAATCAAAATACTATGAGTAACTAAATACCTATTATTGGTTATGGGATAATAAGTGGATTTCACAAATAAGATTTGATTCAATGTATTAGTTTTGTCTCAGTAATTTATTGATTATGATTCATGGTTTATAATGTTTATGATTTGATAGTTTGTTTGGTTGAGTCCGAATCAATTAGATCTACTTTCATATCTAGAGCTATATTAGGGCTTTCAATACGAAAACGTTG
The DNA here is from genome assembly GCA_023531295.1 of Papaver armeniacum. Lineage (NCBI taxonomy): Eukaryota > Viridiplantae > Streptophyta > Magnoliopsida > Ranunculales > Papaveraceae > Papaver > Papaver armeniacum. The sequence continues at coordinate 133,607 of JAJJWW010010565.1, read as the reverse complement.
TCTATCCCCGATTTTGAGTAGCATAAATGTGGGTAGTGCTTGTAGTGATATATCCTACTAGTCACATATGAATCGTAACTTGGGTTAAATCGAATTAGTGCTTTTACACATTTTGGTTGCCTTGATTAGTCTTATTCCGAGAAAACTTATTGCTTTTAGGGAGTTAAACTTAATTGTGCTTTTACACTTTAGGTTGCTTTCTAGAAAGAATTCACATATGCATCTTTTAATGTGGTTGTGATGAAATCGGGAATTAGCGGGATACTCTTGCGATCAAGGTATCCTAGGACTTTTAGTAAATGAGAGATTAAAATTTCAATTCTAGTCATTGTTGATAATTCGAGTTTGTGAATGAAACTATCCCGTGACCAATACTTTCTCCTTATTGATAAATTTTATTATTACTTTGCTTTCAATTTATTTTTATTGCTTTGAAACATCAACATCCCCCTTGGTTACTAAGAAACTGAAAATTTGCATAACAACATAAGCCTCTCTTGTGGATACGAACTCTTTCTTATTGCATAATAATCACTTGCATCGCACATCAACTCAAATGGCTTGCTCCAGTCCGGTGGTTTGATGATTGGTGCGGTAGTCAACAACTCTTTCAAGGTGTCGAAAGCTTCCTTGCATTCCTTGTCACAATCATAGGCCACATCTTTTTGCAAGAGTCTACATAGGGGCATTGCAATCTTGGAGAAATCCTTGATGAATCTCCTATAAAAACATGCATGACCAAGAAAAGAGCGAACCTCCCTCACATTTGTGGGGTATTGTAAGTTCCGAATCAAATCTATCTTAGCCTTGTCAACTTCTAACCCCTTAGAGGATACAACATGACCTAGCACAATCCCATGATTGACCATAAAGTGACATTTTTCCCAATTAAGCACAAGATTAGTTTCTACGCATCGTTTAAGAATAAGTGCAAGGTTATCTAAGCATTTGTCAAAAGAATCACCATACACGCTGAAATCATCCATAAACACTTCTATGATGCTTTCCACATAATCTGAGAATATACTTACCATACAACGTTGAAAAGTGGCTGGTGCATTGCACAAGCCAAATGGCATACGTCTATACGCAAAAGTTCCAAAAGGGCAAGTAAACGTCGTCTTTTCTTGATCTTCCGGAGCTATTACAATCTGGTTATAACCTGAAAAACCATCAAGGAAGCAAAAAGCATGTCTAGCCAACCTTTCAAGCATTTGATCAATGAATGGTAAGGGAAAATGGTCCTTTCGGGTGGTAGAGTTGAGCTTTCGGTAATCAATGCACACTCTCCAACCGGTCTGGATTCTAGTTGGAACCAAGTCATTATCTTCGTTTTCACCACCGTGATTCCGGACTTCTTTGGAACGACTTGAATCGGGCTCACCCATTTGCTATCGGATATGGGATAGATCACCCCTACTTCCAACAACTTCAGGATTTCCTTCTTGACTACTTCCATCATTGGAGGGTTCAAGCGACGTTGAGCTTCTCTTGTTGGTTTTGCCCCCTCCTCAAGAAGTATTCGGTGCATACATGTGGAAGGACTGATTCCTTTGATATCGGCAATAGTCCACCCAATGGCAGACTTGTACTCTCTTAGCACTCGAACAAGCTTCTCCTCTTGCACCTTGGTAAGGTTGTTGGCAATGATCACCGGTAACTCTTCCTTGTCACCTAAATACACGTATTTAAGGTGATCCGTAAGAGGTTTCAACTCAAGAATAGGTGCCTGCACAATCGACGGTAAAAGTTTCTCATTAGTAAGCGGCAAAGAAACATAAGACACATTATATTTTGGTGGAACTTCTTGTAATGAGTTAAGAGATAAAACAACCTCTTTAAGCTCATCACAAATAGACAATTCACTTTCAATGTCTTTGTATTTTCCATAACCTAAACCTTCCACTATGGTGTTTTCTAAAGCATCTTCACCATTCAATTCAAAAATCTGTTGAGCTAGAGAATCAATAATATCAATTGAAAAACAGGAATGCACATCACTAGGATATCTCATAGCTTCAAAGATATTGAAACTTATGATTTCGTCATCAAATTCCATAGTTAAGGAGCCTTTAAAAACATCTATCTTTGTTCTAGCGGTTCTCATGAACGGTCTACCCAACAACAAGGGAGTAGACGATGGTGAATCTTCATCCATCATGTCAAGAACATAGAAATCAGCTGGAAATATGAGTTGATTAACCTGCACCAAAACATCTTCAATAACCCCTTTCGGGTAAGAATTAGACCTATCGAGCAAGTTGTATAACAATACCGGTATTCTTAAGAGGTCCAAGATTCAATGATTCATAAACGGAGGCAGGCATAACATTAATGGATGCTCCTAAATCTAACATAGCACGTTCAAACCTGATTTTACCAATAGTACATGGTATGGTGAAACTACCGGGGTCTTTCAACTTAGGTGGGAGTTTCTTTTGAAGATATGCCAAAGCATTCTCCCCCACACTCATTACCTCGTTACCGGTCAATTTGTGCTTGTTAGTGCACAATTCCTTCAAGAACTTTGCCCAACGTGGAACTTGCCTTATCGCCTCAATGAGTGGAATGTTCACTTCGATCTTCTTAAAGATTTCCAAAAGCTCTTGGTACAATGTCTCCTTGTTCGACTTTGCAAACCTGCTAGGAAAAGGCGGAGAAGTAACATAAGTAGAAACATGAGTTTTAGAGTTAGAATTTGTTACCGGGTCAACCTTTTTAGGGGCTGTTTCACCCTCTTTTTTCTCCAAATCAGGTTCATGGGACACCGGTGATGTTTCCAGTTTCTCTACTTGCTTCCCACTTCGTAACTCAATAGCATTGGCATTCTCCTTGTGATTTATTGGTTGCGAAGGAAGTTTTCCCTCTGCTTGTGCTTCCAATTTGCTCACGGCATTAGCTAACTGACCCATTTGTGTTCGGATGTCCTTCATATCCATTGCTTTGACTTTTGCTTATCTTGCACCATTGTGTTGAGAATGAGATTCAACTTGTCATCTATACTCGTGCCTTGAGTTTCTTGTGGTGGTCTTTGCATGAATTGATATCCTCCTTGTTGATTGAAAGTAGGATTTGCAGCAGCTTGCTTGTTGGCATAGCTGAAATTCGGATGATTACGCCAACTTTGGGTTGTATGTGTTGGAGTACGGATCGTACCTCGGCCTTTGCTTTGCTGATTTTGGTACATAGCACTTGCTTGCTCAACATCTTCGGTATATGATGATGGTATGACAGCTGCAGCTATTTGATTCATCATCCTCTCCATGTTGCCCATCCTTTGTTCCATGTGTGAAGAATTGCCAACTTCATTCACCTTCCTTACTGCTGATTCATCTCGAGTGTAGAATTGTTGAGTGTTCGCAGCCATATTCTCCAACAAACTTGTAGCTTCCGCAATGGTCTTGTTGGTAAGTGCACCACCACTTGCGGCATCGATCAAATTTCTATCATTAGAAAGCAACCCCTCTTAGAAATATTGAATCACAAGTTGATCAATGATTTGGTGGTGTGGACAACTAGCTAAAAGCTTCTTGTAGCGCTCCCAATACTCATGGAGAGTCTCTCCCGATACTTGCCTAATACCACAAATCTCCTTGCGAATCACAGCTGCTTTTGATGCTGGAAAATACTTCTCAAGGAACAATTTCTTCATCCCATTCCATGTGGTTATGCTTCCAGTGGTAAGCAAAAGAACCACTCTCTGCGATATCTAAAAGAGAGAAAGGAAAAGTTTGTCATCATAGCCATATCCGCATCTGCAGTTGCTTGCTTCATACTAGTCACAACATGATGGAATTGTTGCAAGTGACGATTAGGATCTTCTCCCGCTAAACCTCTGAATTTGGGCAGCAAGTTAATCAATTGTGGTTTCAACTCAATGGTTCCATTCAATTTGAATACATAAAGGTAAGCTGATCTAGGTTTGGAGAAGTGAGCTCCTTGAGTGTTCTTGGAGCAGGTGGTCGACCTCCCATTGTGTTGTCTTCCTCTTCGTCCGAGTCCGAGAATTCACTTGGTGTAGAACTTTGAGGAAGTGGAGTGTTGACTGCTCGAATGAAATCCTTAAGTAAAGTGCCCGAACGAAGACGTATACCAATTGGACTTGGTCCGCCCTCTCCACGCATTCACCGGAGAAATAGTACCTGAAAATCAGATTCGAGAGATTGAATAAGTAAACTGGAAATCGTAACCAAAAGCAAAAATAACAACTAAGAATAAAAATAACAACTAAACTCGCCACTTGCCTCCCCGTGGCGGCGCCAATTTTGACGAGGTGTCGAACTCGCAAAAATAAATTTCTCTACTTCTCTTTAACTAGCAAGTAGTATAATGTAAGTAGGATCGTCCCAAGGGAGGTATGAAGTTCAAGTTGTTATGCAAATACTCTTAGCAAAGATGATTTTGTTGTAGAAATGCTGAAAATTGTAAAATGTATTCAAATATGAGATGTAATTGATTAAAGGTTCATTCTAGACCACGGAATACAAACCAAATTGATAGATAGCTATGTTCTTCACATTATCTTGTTACTAACAACCCTAGAATAATTAGTACGCTCAACTATTCCGTTATTATCTCCTAGCTCACCGGATACGGAAGCGCTCGACTACCGGTTCCTACTTGCCAAGTTTCCTAGAGGTACGCTTACTAGGTTTGACTTAAACAAGTGCTCTAAGTTCTGTGAGATAAGGTTGCTCCTAGTGATGAACTCAAAAGCATGAATCACCTACTAGTGTTGATTTCTACATATGGGTACTTAACAAAGTCCCATCATCAATACCCACATATTACTACTTGTGTTTATCTTCTCTAGACAATTACGGGTCGAAGAAAATCTAAACTAGCAAATAGATTAAGAATTAATGATTCAATTTCGAACTTAAACCCTTGACAAATAATCCATAGACAATATTAGCATGGTAGAAATCAATCAATAACATTAATGAATGCAAGAGAACAAGTTATTTCATATCAAATATAGATTCATATTTCGGGCTTCGAAATCGCCCTTAATCAAAGAGAGTTTTAGTTACTCATAAGTATGGAGTTCATCATCATCATAATAATTGAAATAAAATAAAGAAGATGAAAATATAAAAACGAAAGCAAACCCTAGCTGCGGCTCTCTCCAAAACTCCAAGAAGAATACGTGATTGATTCCTCAAAAGAATAGAAACTTCTTCTTTTTATAGCCTTCTCACTTTCCAAAATTAGGTCTTCAAAGTCCATCACCAAAAAGTCCACCAAGCCCATGAACCAAGTGTGAGAAACCCATGTGAAAATATGTCCCAAAAATATGCTCGCCGGAAAACTGGTGCACTGGCCGGAAATTGGCCGGAATCCGGCGTCGGAAAAGCATCTCAGGTGACCGGCAAAGTCCACCCGGTCAACTGTCATCAAGTCAACTCAGTCAAGTTGAGTCAGGTGAATCAGAAACGAGTTAGATATGGCTGATTGGCTGATCGGGTGAATTGCCAGGCTATAAACCATTGCACTGGCGAAACTCTGCGGTTACTCTCCAGCTCAACACAGCTCTTGCTCAATTTCAACCACTGCGACTAGTTCTCCATTTCCCTGCAGCACACACACTGTCCTAGCTATCTCAGTACCCATTCCACCTGCAGTACCATGAAACTGCATTCCTGACCATCCCATTTCAGGCATTCAACAACACCACAGCTGCCTTCAGTTGCACCAGTTGCATACTTCTCCAGTTCCATTGTGCTTCTCTGCACCAACGCTTGTAACATGAACCCAGTTCAAATCCACCAACTGCACATAATCCTCCATCTGCAACTAATCAAAGCCACCAGTTGTTGCTTCCATTTGCGATGTCATCAGTTCTCGCTCTCTCTTTCCGTCACAACCATACAAACCGCGTACAACTCCTCCTTTTCTCCCAACACAGTAATAGCGCCACTGCCATTTGACAATTAATCACCTTAGTAACCTAAAATTCAACTGCGTCGCTAGCAAACTCGACTCAGTCCGCTGTATCTCTTCCCTGACCTTCAACCAATCACTGCCATTCCTAATTTGAACACCAGCTCCCAACTGCAATAAACTCCACCATTTCTGACTGTACTTTCAGCACCAATACCACCAAATCAATCCACCACCGGCAACACCATGAATAATTTACAGGCTTTCACCCCTTCTCACCACTCTACAGCTCACAATATTCATTCTTACTGTAAAATCCCAGCACTAACAGCTTCACATTGCGACATTAGCACCAACAATTTCCACCTGCTGAGCAACATACATCACCAACAAAACTGCTTCTGTAAATCTGTAGTACCACTATTCATCATTGCCAGAACCCCTAATCAACACCTGAACTGCATCTTAAATACCCATGAATAACTCAAGCCATTACATTCATCTATTCTATGGTGCAAAACTCATCCCACACAGCTCTTTCTTTGCTCATAGTAACCATTCTCCCAACTGCAACATCTTCTCTCCCAGCTGCTCCGCAGCATCTTTCAATTCCATCCATTCTATCAGTTCAACAACAGAACCTTCTCTAATTTCAAATTAACCTCAAACCCTTTTCAAAACCCTAATTTGTGATTTACTAATACACAAACCCATATTCTTCCATACATGACACCAAACCATCACAGATCAAAACAAACCCAAGCTCTTAATTTCACTATTCAATTGAAATAAAGAAAACCTAACCTGATGGTGAATCCATGGTAATGATTTCTTCTTCTCATAGCTCATTCCCATTCCAGCTTCAATCAGACCTCTTCCTTCACCATCATCTTCTCAAAACAGTTGCCATGGTTTCTCTCGATATCTTCTGAAACTGGTTCTCAATAAAACCCACAGCATTAGTTGCTCCTTCCTTATCTCCGTCTATCAATTTCTCGATCTGTATCTCAATTTCAGCAGCAAGAGTCTGCTTGTTTTTCCTTCTGTCCAAATTTCAGGTGAATGAGGTGAATGAGAGAAATATCTCTCTCATCGAATTCGTGGTTGTAATGAAACAGGGTTGGATAATGACAACCCAACACCCGAATAAGGGCCAACCATCTCAAACATGGCTTGTCGGTTTCAGAAAACCGACAGCCTAATTCTCAGTTCAACTGTTGGTTTCAGGGAACTGACAGTATAATTTCCTCCTTTTTCACGACCTAGTCTGCTCCAAATAACGCCAGTGAATTGGTTCTTTGCGCTCCTTTTCGCTCCAAACGAACGCTCTCTTCCTTTCTCAAGTTCCTCCACCAACAACAACCGTCTCTTACTTCTCAAACTCACTTCATCTCTTCAATTTATAATCATCACTAAAGAAGTCGTGCTTTTCAGACAAAATTTGCATCACTAAAGCCGACAAACTTTTCAGATATGGATGAAGAAATAAAAGCAAATATGAGAAATAATCGCCTCCAATAACATTTGCACCTTTTGCCTTGTTTCTTCTTCTTTTGCTCCAAATGACTCGATTGCACCTAATCAACTCAAATTCACACATAAGATACATAATTCACAAAATAAATAGCAAAGAAAGCATCAATACTAGATAATAATTAAGGTGTTTACAACACCTATCACCTTGTGTTGGTTGTTGACTAGTCCCACCAACTTCGCTTTGGCTTGCTAATTGACTTGGGGGAACCTCATCATCTTCCTCCTCACTTTCCACTCCATCATGCTCATCGTCCTCATGTGTTCCAAGATTCTTCACGGATTGCAAGTGCACTACGTTCACCACCACTCTCCCAAATTGATCCTCTTGTTTGAAACCCCAAACGTTTCTTGCGACCCGCATCTTTCCCCCGTGGAGGCAGGGACTGAGGAGTATCAAGACCGTCCTTCCTCCTTCTCTTAGTGAGGATAGGACCTTTATCTTTCTTCGCTTCTTTGGCTCTTGACCTATAACATAAGCAAACAAAACAAACATTAGAAAAGGCATGGCAGTTTAGGAACCGGCATACCAATTCCTAAACAAACCAATGCGGGTAACATGAACCGGCATAAGACCTTAAATATCGAGCATGCCGGTATCGTTGTACCGGCATTGTCTAGAAACTAAATTATGTGCCGGTATTGAGCACCATTTCAGTGATGTTCCTGTATGTTTTAAGTGTAATACCGGAATTTACGAATTGAACTAACAGATGCCGGTTTTAAAATACCGGCATTCACGAAACCTAGATATAATGCCGGTACACACAATTAAGTTCCTGTGTGTTTTTAGTTGACTACCGGTATGGTATTCAACACTAATTGTATGCCGGTATAAAAAATTCGATTTCAGGAATGCAAACCGGTATGGTATTCGACCCAAATTCTATGCCGGTATAAAAATTCGATTTCAGGAATGCAAACCGGTATGGTATTCGACCCAAATTCTATGCCGGTACCTAAACCGGCTTGGTATTCAAACCAAGATCCAATGCCGGTTTTCTCTGTAACTCGACAGTTTCAGCTATTGTTGGCGATTCTAACCTAAACCCATGGCTACAAATCGAGTAAAACAATCATAAATGAGTTCAAAAATCACTTACCTTCTCGGAGAAGCCATGAGTGTTTGATCATCCAGGTACGCGATGTTGCGTCCTCTTCTAGTTGTTGAGCAATGTTCTCGATTCTTTGTTCATGTGTTTGTTGAGCATCCGATTTGGTTCTCGGTTTTGCTTTCGATTTGGTTCTTGGAGGCATGGTTATGTTATGTTAATCGACGAAGAAATTTTTGATTCAACGATTAATCGTCGATGAAGAATGAACGATGAGGAAGAAGATGAAGAAAAAAATTTTGGATGAACTAACCTATGCCGGTACGAATTTGAATTGGAGGATATATGATTTGGGTTATTTGATGTTTATGATTTAGTTGAAAGGGTATAACGGTCTTTTCATAATGTTTTTAATTAATCTAAGGGTGTTTTAGTATTTTTGCCCCCAAAAAACACCCCTTAACAGCCACCTTTGGTTGGGGGAAGTAATTCATATCCCCCAATTAGATTTTATATCCCCCAATTACGCGTTCAAAAAAAAAAAGATTAAAAAAACAAAAACAAAAAAACAAAACAAAAAAAAAAAGACGAGAGAAAATTTTGTTAGGTTCATCATTAGTTTTATTATTTTGTTTTGTTTTATTTTCATTTTGTATTTATTTTATTTTTCTTGTCTCAATTAAAAAAAAAAGAAAGAAAAAAAAGAAAGAAAAAAAAAAGAGAAAAAAAAAGAGAAATTTTTTTTTAAAAAAAAATAAAAAATAATAATAATTATATTTTGGGTTTGTATAGTTCGTTTTTAGTTTTGTGTTCTTTCAATAAAGCCAATGGAAGAAGGAATATCTACAATGGAAGAAGGAATATCTTCAATTTGGCACCTCTGCTCCTAATGATAGGCAAGGGGTCAACTGGATTGATTTTGTGTTTCAAGAACTTCCTAGGTTATTCTGCAGCTACTGCCATAGATTAGGACATGTTCAACAAGATTGCATTGAAGTATTCCTCCTCAACCATCAAGAATTGCTGCCTCAAGCTCCTCCTCAACCTGCTCTGCAAGCTCTGGGGCCTCTTATAGAACCAGAATTCGATGATGACTATCATGAAGAGATGCTGCATAATGTGGACATTGATGCCCCTGATTCAGATTGGAGCGATTGGAATCTTCCCCTTTTTGGCTCCCCTATCTCATCCGATCAAAACAATTCTGCTGTCTCGTTCCATTTTGGTGAGGGCTATCAACAAGATGGGTTTCATTCTGACTCCTCAGATTCTTCAAGAACCATCTCTGCAGCTTGGTTAGTAGAAGAAAACCGCATCTTTGAAGACTTCCTCTCAGAGCAAATATATGTGCCTCCCCCGCAGCCTTCTGAAGACCAGCTGCCATTCAGTCCTTCAATCTTCCTTGTATCTGACATTGAAGAATCGGAACTCTACTCAGATCCTGACATGCCAAGTCCAGCCATCAAGAGACTCAATCCAGAGCAGCAAACTTACCTTCAAAATGCTGGAATTGGATCTTCATTGGTAACAAATAATGCAAGGAAAGTCACTTCCAAAGAATATGAACAATGGACCAGCGTCTATCAACCTGCTAAAAGATTCAAGCCTGACACTTCAGCTCAACCTAACTGTGCTACATCTATCAACTCCATTGTGTGCTCCTGCAGCACTGCATACTTTGATGAAAATTCATCTCAACCAGCACCTCTTGCAACTCCTGCAGACTCCAAGTAATGACAACACCATCATCATCTAAAACTCAGCCACATTTACGCAACAAAGACTCATCTGAAGGGCCGGTGGATATATCTTTCATCGTACTTCTTTTTTGGTTTCACCCTGTTAATATTCCATCTAGCTATGTTTATTAATTTAGGTTAAGCTGGTGTTTACCTTTTTTGCTTGCTCTTTATGTGTGTAATATATATATATGTAGTAACCTGTATGCATCTATTAAGCTTGCTTTATTATGTTATATAGATTTTAATCTTTGCTCTTTCTTTAAGTTAAACTCTATTTTTGATCTTCATTTTCTTTGATTATCTTCAACTATGTTTGCTTTAGAATGGTTCTCGCTTTAGTTCGGTTTAGCTCTTTTCCTAAATTAGGTTGAAAACTCGAAACTTAGCCTTCATTGTTCACCTGTGGTTAATTCTTCTTTACTTTGTTTTCCCTTAAGTCTTCTTAAATTCTCAGTTACTTACTTAGCATTGTTTTCTCTTTAAGAGTAAATCTTTAATCTCTGCATTTTCTAAGCCAATTTTGAACTGCTATTTTGCTCTTCTTATCAAATCAAGAAACAATCTGAACTGAGATTTTCTTTTAGCACTAAATTTTGTATTCTGTTATTTGTGAATTGATTGTGCCTGCTCTCCTTTTCTGCACTAGTACTTTTTGTTTGTGCTTTCAGACCCTCCCTTCCTTTTCATTCACTACAATCTATTAAAGTTGTTCTCATCTTCAGTAACTTCTATTTTTTCCCTTAGCAACCTTCTTCACCTTATTTTAAAAATCCCTGAATTGCCTTTCTTTGACCCTGTTAAATTTCTAATCTTCTCGTTGTATCTTTAAAACCTTCCCATTTTATTGATCACCAATTCTGAAATTTTCTCATTATCCTTTGGTTCTCTTCTTTTCAAAACCATCTCTCCTTTGCTTGTTCTTTGCTTACTCTTCTTTTGTGATTCATCTCAATATTTCCCTCTTTGTTGCATCCTCCTTTTCCTTCTTAGCTACAGAACCCCTTCTATTTTTTCAATTTTGCAGGCCTCTCATCCTTAAAATAGCCCACTAAAACCTTTTCCCTTCTCCCTCTTAAAACTTCCCCCCTTTTAATCACCTTAAACAAAGCCCACTTGAACCAAAATATCAATTCCCAAAATGACTATTCTAGCTTGGAATTGTCAAGGAATAAACCTACCGTATTCGATTCAACATTTAAAAGGATTGGTCTCTCTTCATAAACCTAACATATTATTTCTCTCTGAAACATTAGCTAATGACCAACACATAAGGAGATTATCACAAACCCTACAGTTCAATAATTATTTCTCGGTCCCAAAAGTTGGAAGGCGAGGCGGATTATGTATGATGTGGAAAGACAACCTAAATATCCAAATTATATTCCACTCTCAAAATTACATTCATACAAAAGTTACTCCTCCGCCCCCAGAGCAACCATGGTTCTGCATAGGTATCTATGGGCCTCCGCATCCAGATACAAGGAAAACTTTGTGGCAGGAATTTCCAACAATCTTTAGCAACTTCAATTCTTCTATCCCTTGGCTATTGCTAGGAGACTTCAACGATGTCTTAGATCAATCAGAAAAAAAAGGAGGAAGGCAAGTAACATATGCTCAATCTCAATCTCAACCTCTTCTCACTCTCATGGATCAAATGGGTTTTATAGATCTGGGATTCCAAGGAGATCCTTACACCTGGACAAACAACCAAATGGGGCAGGATAACATCCTCGAAAGATTAGACAGAGCTTTAGCAAACCATATCTGGCGAACGGCGAACCCACATGCGGCAATCACTCATCTTCCGAGAATAGCATATGATCACGCCCCAATTCTACTACAAAGGAAAGCGATAGATTGGCAAGGAGCAAAAAACTACAAATTTGAACACCTATGGCTCTCTCATCCTCAACTCAAGCAAATAGTCGAAACGGCATGGGAGCAACAGCAAGATACTGAACCTACCCTAGACCTACAACTAAAACTCATAACAACCTGACAAACCCTATTAGAATGGAACAAACAAACCTTTGGCCACCTACCAACTATGATCAAGAAATCAACAACCAAGATAAAACACGCACAACATCAATGTGTAACCCAATCGGGCTCTGACCTGGAACTCTGGCTAAATCAAGAAAAACAACTAAGAATAGACCATGTAGAACTCTTACAATGCCATGCGACATACTGGCAACAAAGATCTAGAATTCAATGGTTACAATCTGGAGATCTCAACACAACCTTCTTCCATACTAAAGCTACCATCCACAGAGCCTGTAACCATATACAGCAATTACAAGACCCACAAAACAACTGGATTAACAAAAAGGAAGATGTTGTTCAACTCATTCTAGATCACTATGCTCAACAATATACGGCCCCCCCTACAAGGATTGACGAAGACCTATTCACAAATATCAGACCAAGATTAACTCCCATACAATCAGATCTACTCACAAAAGAAGTAACTACGACGGAAATCAAACAAGCTCTCTTCTCCATTAATTCAGAAAGTGCTCCGGGTCCAGACGGCTATACAAGTAAGTTTTTCAAAAATTTTTGGGAAACAACTCATCACCAATTGATAGCAATGGTTCGAAGTTTTTTTAATAACCTAAATATTCATCCTCTAATGAATCACACAAACATAACACTAATACCTAAAATCGATCATCCATCAAAACCATCTCAGTTCAGACCCATAGCACTCTGTAACGTCACTTATAAAATCATATCAAAAATTCTAGTCAATCGTATTAGGCCACTTCTCCCTTTCTTAATAAGCCCTTACCAAAGTGCTTTTGTCCCACAAAGATCAATACATGATAACATAGCAATTCTTTGGAGAACTCTTCCATCATATCAAAACCTCTAACCAAACCAAAGATCCAAAAATAGCTCTCAAACTTGATATCCAGAAAGCCTATGATAGCTTAGATTGGGGATTCATCAAAACGTCCTTTACAAAACTTGGATTTCCATCAACCTTTATAGAATACATAATGCTATGCGTTACAACAGTTACATACTCAATCAACATCAATGGTACACCCCATGGCTACATCACCCCAACTAGAGGTATCAGACAAGGAGATCCGCTATCTTCTTATATTTTCATTATATGCGCTGAAATCCTATCTACAAATCTAGGAAACCTACAAAACCGAAAATCTGTTCAGGGACTCAACATATCCAAAAAAGCACCATCCATTATTCATTTAATGTATGCGGATGACTTACTAATCACATATAAAGCTTCCTATCAGAGTAACCAAAACCTTAAAAACCTTCTGCACTCCTATAGCACATCTGCAGGACAGATAATCAATACATCTAAATCGGTAATCATCCATCACCCAACACTAGATCCGACCAAAATAAACGAAATTCAACAATTCTTTAATATGCATGCTACTTCAAAACCTCCAATTTATCTAGGAGTCCAATTCAAACAAGGAAGGGCTTCCAACCAAACCTTTGCACCCCTACTACAAAGATTAGCCCGAAAAGCCAAAGGTTGGATGACAAAATGCTTAACTCCAGCCGGAAGACTCACTCTCATCAAAACCTCCCTAATTCCCACCTCAAACCACATTATGCAAACACAAAATCTACCCAACAATATTCATAAACAAATTGATCGCATCACCAGGAATTTTTTCTGGGGACACGAATCAACCATTAAAAAACTTCACCCTATAGGATGGGATAGAATAACAAAACCAATTTCCGAAGGAGGATTAGGAATAAGAAAGAGCAGTAACCATAATAAGGCACTACTCATGAAGAGAATCTGGAATCTACATGAACAACCTAACTCTATCTGCGGAAGTCTCTTCAGCGCAAAATATCTCAATCACCAACCAATCCTACATGGCATTAACTCCATACCATCCTCCTTCAGTCCTCAATGGAGACAACTAGCAGCAATTGTCCCCACCATGCAGCAATTAATATTCCACCGTATTGGTAATGGTTTATCAACTCCGATAGAAGCCAATTGGATTCCACATTCAACAAACATAGATCAATCACAATACTACCCAATACGAATGGTAGCAGATATCATAGACCCAATTTCACATTCATGGAATCACGAAAAATTAAGCCTCCTTCCCAATACCATAACCCAAAAATAATGAACATCCACCTACCCCAGGATGCCCCTCAGGACAAAATTATCTGGCCACATTCAAAATATGGAAAATACACAACCTCATCGGGATACAAATGTCTAACCCATGATCAACCAACTCACATTCCTCTATCACCCACCAAATTCTTATGGACTTTACCATGTCCACCAAAAATTCGGCTTTTCCTGTGGAAAGCCATAAATGAAGGATTACCAACCTTCTCTCTCTTACACCACATCCATTTGACCAACTCAGACATATGCCCTAGATGCAACACTAATCCAGAATTATCCAGTCACCTCTTAATTTACTGCCCAATGGCAACCACATCTTGGAGCACCTTACTCACTCAACTATCAACTTCATCAACCACCAACCCCCACACCACTTTCACAATTACGCCTCAGACGACCATATCACAAATCCTGCAACAACCTGCTTCAACTTCTGTAACCTCCTCTTTCTGTTTTCTATTTTGGACCTTATGGCTAGCTAGGAATAACCTAATATACCAACATAAGCAAACAACCTCAGAAGAAATCCTAGCTTGGGCACAAAAACTACATCAAGAATTCTACGGAGCAATACACTCTTCACCACCAATCATACCAGGAGATGCACCATTATTCAACCATCCTACGACAGACAAAAGAATATCAACAATATCAATAGGATGGTCTATCCCACAAATCAATTGGATTAAGATTAATACAGATGGAGCAGCTAGAGGTCACCCGGGATTTGCAGGGGCGGGATTTATATGCAGAGATTCTGACGCACGAAGTATATTGGCTCTATCTCAACCACTAGGAATCACGACTGCCTTAACTGCAGAAACCTGGGCTCTGCTATTAGCATCAAGAACAGCAATAGAAAGACAATGGCCAAGAGTTCTCTTTGAAACAGATTCAAAGAACCTTCTGGGATTCATCAACTCCTCTACTCCACCACCTTGGCACATATCGGGAATGATAGAGGAAATAAAGATCAAATTTCGACAAATCCCACATGCGATTATTCAACACAACTACAGGGAAGGAAATCAAGCGGCAGACGGGTTAGCCAACCATGCAGCAGATGGAAGTCAAACAGGAAATTTTTCAACTAAAATATGGGACCAGGCAATCCCATTTTTTATTAGTCAAATTCTATTTCATGATTCCGTGGGCAACACATACCCACGACAAATTGTAACCTAACCTCTGTTATTTATCTTCATGCTTCAAAAAAAAAAAAAAAAAAATGAAGTTTCAAGCAACAAGGAATTAGAGGAAAGAGTTACATTGTCAAGATTCTACGAAGTTCAAGATTTCATCAAGAGTTGAAGACCGAAGACGAAGATGAAGACACCGATTGAAGACCGAAGACATTTCTATGGATGCTATGAGAGTGGTGCTAGCTGCACGTGAACGGATAACAAGGTAATTAAGCATATTCCCACCTTTGTTAAGTGGTTGATTTCCTTTCTTAGAGATCGTCAGAAAAATGGGTTTTTCAAAACAATAAAAGATGTGGGTTTTCAAAACAATTCGGAGGGTTTTGCCTTTCCTACCATTGAACGTGTCGCAGGATTCTCTCTTCATTCCCACCTGGACACATGTGTGACCCATAAAAAAGCTGTTTATTATTGAGAGCAGTATCATAAAACCCTTTCTTGTAAGGCAGAGTCAAGACTTTCGATCACTCCGAACCCGAATTTCTTTCGATAAGGGATGTTTATTTCTCTCTCAACTTTTAAGGATGAGATTGTGTTCATTTATGTGTCTAACTTCTTATGACTAGTGTGCAGAATTTCTATGTCTTCTTAGCGCGTTGGATGCTATCATTTCGGAGAACTAGTAAGTTGGAAAAGCAGGTTTTGTGGGTATATCTCTAGTAAACCCTCACGAGACTATAACTCGTCCACTAGGGACACCTCGGGGTTTAAAGGCTTGTTATACGTGCTAGGTGTGACCGTAGCCTCGACGACACGGAGTTGTATGTAGTTGCAGGAAATCCTACACTACACCCCTCACTAGATTTTACACAATTAAGTCATTTTAAGATGAATGATTATGATTTCTATTGATTGAATACTTGAATCTTTACAATAAGAAATAGAAATGAGTTGAAGAATTACAATCACTCTAAAACTTTCTCTCTCCTCAAGACTTGCTTAACAATTCAAAAAGAACTCTCCCTTACAACAGATTTACTCGACCCTTTATATAGGGTAGTACACGGTGGATGACAGCTAAGCTGTCCTTTATTTTCGGGAATGTCTTGCGAAATATCGCAAGTGTACATATACCAATTCTCGCGTCACTCCTAAATCTCGCTGAGTCTTCACATTCTTCTCATGTTCTGGCTGTCGTCATTCATTGCGTCATTTATTTTACTTCTCTATGACTCTCTCGTAATGTCGTTCTTTATTAATCTCGCGAAGTATTAATGTCGCGATATTCTGATCCTACATCTTGCCTCTTCTCATGTCTTCTCTGCGAAGGAGAGAATGTCATGAGAATCAATATTTTAAAATGCCGCAATTGCTCATCTTTATCTCGCAATTGTTCATCTTTATCAGTTTCACTCCCGTACGGAATTTATTACAGGTGTTTCTTCTTCCACTATTTTCTTGACACGTCTCTTTCAACCGTTTATTCTTGACCATTCACGTCCCATCTCGCATTAAATGCATTTGTTTTCTCGAGGATTCTTCCCTCTATATACAATTTCCTCACCCTTCTCTTCTTCTCTTTTATTTTCCCTCTGCAACTTCTTTTCCTCCGCAATCTGCGTTTCTGCTGTTGTAAATCTTCCCTTCTTTCTTTCTCTTGATCTTCAATTTTCTAATCATTCCCATACCCTAAAAATGGCTTCACTTGGTCGTACATATAAACCCCTTTTTAATGAAACTCAAAAGAATTTGCAAGAGAAGGGCTTCATCTTATCAACCATTCCTGATCAAGAATCTTCATCTATACTTTCTGCAAAGTTGTTTTCTGATCATCAATGTAATAATCAGAAGATCATAATCTCGCTAGGTCAAATCCTCGCAGGCCTTCCCATTCCTCTCTACAATCCCGAGATACCTTTATTCTATGAAATTCTTGCTCACGAGAAATTCTCGCGAGCTATTTATCAACTAAGTGGCGATTGTATTCGTCTAATGCTTGAATTCGCCAATCGTGGCGCCGGTAAGGGATCTTTATATCCTGATGATGTCAAAGATCCTAAATTCGCGGGTTTAGAAATAGACGCTGAGAAATATACTGTAGAAAACTTTTTTGAAAATTATGAAGTAATAAATATGAGAAATGATAAATCTCATTTGGGGTGCTCGATTGAAGAGAAAAGATAATATTTCCAATGATAAGTCGCTTATGCAAGATATTGACTGGCACTCGGGCAAAAATAATGTTCCTCGGTACTCCAAGGATGAGAAGTGGTGGGTTGTTCCTCTGTTTTTTGAGTGGACCTTATATTGCAGGTTCTCATACACTCCCTGCGCATCTCGCAGACTATCATCCTTGGGAATTTAAGTGGCCCGAAGGCAAAAGAGGTATACTTCCTATTTCAGGCTTGCTTTATGATATTTCCTTCCTCTTATATTTACTAGACTTGCAAAATTTTCAGATTACCAAATTGAAAAAGAGTTATAGTAGACGTCCAAAGGCGAGTACTCTGGCGATACTCCGATCGATCACGGATGAAGTAAGAAATACTTTTTTTTTTTTTTTTTTTTTTAACAATATTGTTGCCTCTGTTTCTTATCTTCATTCGTGTGCGAAGGTTGTTGAAGAAATAGACATTCCCGAAGCTGCGAAGGTTAAGGGCAAGAATAAAATCACTCTTCGCAAGGATAAATCTTCTGCTCCATCTTCTAAAAAACGGAAAACCCATCCCTCTTCTCATTCTAGTTCCCAAACCATCGAGAGCTCTGACGAGGATGAAAATGAGGTTGGTACTTCCTCTGCGAAGGAGAATCACTCGGTCGCTTCTGCTATGGCGCAATTGTCTAGTGTCTTATCCGATTCTATGCAAGGATTGGGAGATGCCCCGCTGTTAGAGGATAATGAATCTTTTCGCGGAGTTTCCCGAACAATGACTCCCAGTCTCTTAAATGCACTCAGTGCTTTGGTATGTTCATATTTCATTACTTCTTTGTGATTTCGATTATAAACCTTATCTTAACAATTTCTTTACTTTCCTTTATAGTCTGGGAGAGCTTCCTTTGTTGTTGCCTCAGACCTCGAGAAAAGACGCAACAATATTGAGAAGAAAAATCTTCAACTTAAGGAGAAGAACAAAGAGCTTGAAATTGAAGTTGCGACATCTCGCAAGAAGGATGCTAAAATTCAACAGTTGGAAGTTGAGTCTTCTTCCCAGAAAGACAAAATATCTACACTTCAAAGTGCTAATCAGCAACTTTATGGTATAACACCCTCCTTCTTTCTCTATTTCTACTTTGCCGTTTATTTTCCTTTGCCTGACTTATTATTTTCGCAGACATTTATAATCTTTCTGACGAAGCCATCCTTCTCCATTCATTCCCTGAACCTATGGATGATGATGCTCTTCTCGCTCATTTCAATGAATCTTTAAGTAGTTCTTCAAACAAGACTAATTCTCTCTCATTAAATGAACTTCGAACCAAATTTCATCTTTTAGAAATTGAACATAGATCTAGTTTAGGTTTAGCCAACCGATTTAAACGTTTATATCTCGACTCCCAGGAGAGTAATAGTATTCTAAGGAAAAAGATTAGCAGCCTCATAGATGATAAGGATCGCATTTCTAATCAAGGTGCACAAGCATTAGCAAAATTCCAAAAACTATTCTTGAAGTCCAAATTGAACGAGATGAATCCCTTCGCCAAAATGCCATACTTAATGAGCGAGAAAATCAAATTCGTTCACTTCTTGTCATAAATAATGATGATGAATTCGCCTGGCTGCGAAGGTTCTAGATAATGCCGAAATAACTTAGGTGTTAACGTCGGTCTTCATCTTGAGCATAATGCCTTGGTTAAAGATATGATTTACGATAGAGAAGGTTGTTTTACTATTCTTCATTATTTTTCCACTTCTTTTTTTACTTAAATCATTATTAAACTCGCTAACTCATTGTCATTTGTTCGCAGAATCTGAGAAGAGGTTTCAAACTAGAATCAAGGAACTTGAATCTGAGAAAGCGCAACTTGCAAAAGACTTCTCTCTTCGCAATGACAAATATTCTAAGATGAAGAAGCAACTACAAACTACTGTGGCGAATTTCAACAATGATGTTGTTCGTTTTCGCAACCAAACTATTGAACAAATTTGCAATGATCACAACATTCCTCTTTCTTCATATCCTTGTCTTCTCGATGAAATTCCTGATAATATGCCTTGTTCAGATGTCTCTGATAGTGATGTAAGTGAAGAAGAAGAATCTGATAAAGAATCTGATAAAGAAGAATAAGTTGCTAGATTGTTCCATTTTCCTTTCTCTTCTTGTGATATTTGTATATTTATCCTTTTAACCTTCCATTTGTAATCTCTTACTGTAAATTTATCATGTGAAAATGAATAACAAATTTTTATTCTAATCATTCCCATACTTGCCTCTGTTATTTATTTTCACATGAGATAAATCAAGTCGATAATCTTTAAGTAATGCTACTTCTTAGTTTCGAAACTGCTGTTGCTGATTCTTCACAGATAAATGAAGAAATATAATCGTACTCGCAAGCTTGTTTGCTTACTCAATTTCTTGTGTTATTTTATCGTCATTTATGTTGAAATTCATCATTGCGACAAAATCGCAGGACGTCGTTACATTTTCATGTAATAACCCATTGATCTTGTCTTACCATTGTTTTTGTGTGGTCTTATTTTGCCTTCCTAGTTAAAGGTCTTATTTTGCCACCCCTCATTTTGCATCAATATGACAGGTCTAAATATTCTTGCGAACATAAAATCCCATGACATTGACGTCTTGCGACAAGATCGCAGGACGTCTTTACACTTTCATGTAATGACCCATTGATCTTGTCTTATCATTTCTTTAGTATTTTTGCCTTTGCAGGATATTTCATTTGCGACAATATGACAAGCCTAAATGTTCTTGCGAATATAAAGCCCCATGACATTGCCGTCTTGTGACACTTATCAGCTCCCTAATGGAGGGTGCCGCCCTTATCATCTTCCTGTTTGCCCCTTCAAGGAGGCGTACATCGGCCATACAAGACTAGCTCCTCCCATCCGGTCTTAACAACAACTAGTTGTTTTCGCAGCCTCTTATCCCTTATACCTATAGGGTTTATGGTTACGAGGCTGCACCCTAAGTGGAGCTTTCTTCGGGCGAGTGCAACATATGCCAAGACTTGCCAAGAATGGCCGAGACACTTCAAATGCCCCGGGCACTCTTGGCTCAACCGTGTACCCCGGCGCCTTGAGCATACACTCGACTCCTTGGAAGAGACCCTCGGGTGTCCAACCAGGGTATAACCATATATATATAGTTGGAAATCCAAGGTATCTCCCCCGGATAGGCTTTCATGGGCCCCAAATCTCCATGACTCAGGTTCCAGGAGCGGTGTAACCTTTTCACTGAGCCATGTCAAGAGATACCCCCTTATATGACGCACTTTAGGTCTTACATTTGCCTCTTGCGAAATATCATTCGCGAACTAGGGTGTACGCGCCATAAAGGTTCGTCCCATTCACTCACTCTTTCATTTTTGTTAATTCATTCAATCATTCATTTTGTTTGCGAAGCTATCGCACAATCTTACATTGTTTATTCATTTTTGTTTTTCAATTCTTCAATCAAATTGTCATACATTCTTGATGGCGAGATTCTCGCGTATTTCTTCTTCAATTATTTTTCTTCCTCTTACCCTTAATATGCTTTTGTCATTGCTTTTTGATGATTATTCATTTCTTACACTTTTTGCTCCTGCTTCTCTCTGCCTCTGCACCATTCAAATCTTTTAATGATTCCTTTCCATCATGATTTTCCACTGTTTTCATGCACTTGCTTCGCGATGTATCTTCACCTCTTGTATCTATGGTATCCACCATCAACCTTTCTCTTCTTTGTTCATCTTTTATATTTTGCTTCCAGCCCTTTGTTTTTGCAGCTCTTTCCTCGCAACTCTCCACATCAATCTCATAGCATTTTTGTCCTTCCATCCAATCTCCCTTTATAACTCCAACACCGCTAGGATGAGGAAACTTTATACATTGATGATAAGTCGACGCTACACCCAGAATTTCGTGCAACCATGGCCTTCCGATCAATGCATTATAAGGGGAATCCACATCGACTACACAATAACAAAATTTCAGTTGATAATCCTTGCCAGGGTATTCTCATATGAACTTCTCCTTTAGGCTTATTCGCTGTGCCATTGAAACCGTATATTTTGTATGTCGAAGGTATCAATTCTTCATCCTTCCCACCCATAGTCTTGTAAGTATGGTAAAAAAGAATGTTTACTGAGCTCCCCGTATCAATTAATATTTTATTGATCGCCCAGGAGTTTTCTGCTTCATCATCTTCACCATCTACAGGTTTTGGATTAATTTCCAATTTTACGACCAATGGGTTATCATGCGCCTCTTTGCCTTCAGGAATCTCTTCTGTAGTGAAAGAAATAATTTGCATTTGCCATTCTTTTAACTGCGACGCCTTCGCGATGTTCATCACTTCTCTATCATCAGCATCCCTCGATGATAGGTGTAGAATACACCGTATTTACTATATAGTAGTTTATGCTTTCTTTGCTATTTTTCTTGTAAATTATGTATTTTACGCTTGTTTTGAGTTTTGTAGCTACTATGGAGTCACACGGAGGAAAAGGAGAAGAAATCACCATATTTTAGCAAAAGGGTAAAATTGTCATTTCACCAAGGAGGCAATTGATATATGGAGCCCGGCCAAGGTTAAGGGCCAACTTTTGGAGAAGTACTAAGGCGACCACATGTGTTATGGGGCACTCAATTTGGGGTGTCCCCTAGCTGTGAAGTGGGTTATCTTTATCCATCCCCTACTTTTAACCCAACCCGATCGCCGAGAAGATATTTTTCTTCTTCTCATTTTCACTGAAACTAAAAGCGACCATGACTTGCTAAAAACCGAGAGAAGATCGATGATGGGTCGGTGATGATGATTCGGAGAAGCGGATGTGGTTGATGTCGTGATTGAGATGGTGGTGAGAGGAGATCGAGAACTGAAAGTGAGCAGCAGACGCTGTAGAAAAGAAGATCGAAACCCATAAGAAATTAGGGTTCGATGTTGTATGAATCGAGAGTTGCAGGTGGTGAGTTAATGGATAGATTCGATTGAGAAGAGAAATTCATGGATTCAACTGATCTGGGTCTGTTAAGGGTTCGATGATTGCATCTATGAATCGATTGATACGTGAGTTGCTGCCAGTGTCAAAGATCGAGAGAGAGAGAGTCAAGACAAGCTCGAGCTGGTAAAGAACTAGCTAGTGACGATGAAGTATTTGATTGAGCTCGGGTATGGTTGATGACAGATTCAGATCGAGATGAAAAACTACAGATGGGTTTTGGCGTTGATGGTAAGATAGTTCCGAGAATCAGAAGCTGCTGTTGCTTTAATGGGTTCTGTTAGTCGACTGAACACAGGATCGATTTGGGTCAAGTTCAGATGATGTCAGTGGTCTCTTTCTTCATATTATAGGACGGAATGTGGCTTGAGACGAGTTGTTGCTGATTCAATTGAAGCTGAGATTGCTACAGATTTGAAGTAAAATGGGTTTGTGGTGGTCTGAGGTGTTGAAATCGATTGAGCAGGTGGATTTGAAGATATGGTGGAGTCCTGGATTGATAGGAAGTAAATCGATGCTGCTGTTGCAATCGATTCAGGGAAATGGAGATATTGAGCAACAGGGAAGGAGTTGATTTGTGCAGCTCCAATGGCTTGTCTGAGTTGAAATGGAACTAGGGTGCAAAATGCAAGAGCTGCAAACCGAATGTCAATGTTGCAAGCGAAAGCTGAAATGGAGATTGCAGGGGATGTTGCCATAAGCTGCAGGAAAAGAGAATACTGGAGCTGTAAAGTGATATAGCAGCTGGGACTGGAGTATGGAATTGCAGGTGGTGGTAAAGGTTTTGGGAGAGAACTGGTGGTGCAGGGCTGAGAAGGTTGAGACGAGTTGCAAACAGTGTTAGAATGGGACTGTGAAGGTGGTGGTGCTGCTGTTGTACAGGATTGTGCTTGAGTTGAGAAAGACAGTGGAGGATCTGAAGCTGTTACAAGTAAATGCAGCTGAAGCTTTGTTGCAAGAATGGAAGAATTAGATGTATGTGTTAGGCTTCTTAGCAGGGAATGGAGCTAAAGATCGGCCTGAAATTGGCCTGAGAAAGCCCTGAAATAAACAGAACTCGGCCAGTTTTCTGCTCTGGCGAGTTGACTCAGTGAGTCCGATGAGCGATCCAGCAACCGATCCAACTTACCCAGTCAGACCAATCAGCCGAATCAGAAGTTGACTAGAGTCTGACTCACTCCTTTTCCTCGACCTTTGACTAACAGTTGACTGACGGTTGACCCGTTTGACCGTTAGTCCTAACGGTGGACTGACGGAATATTCCGTCGAATATTCCACTGACGGACAGAATTTTCAGGTGGCCGGCGATAATTCCTACGGATTCCTAGCCATAATCCCGATTTTCCGGCGAGCCAAAATTCCAGAATTTTCTATGGACTTCTCTCATGGGTGTGAAGACTTGGACTAGGAATTGGATGGAGAATTTGGCTCAAATTTGGAAAGAGAAGATGAAGAGTTGAGAAAGACTTGAATTTGGAAGTTGAATTGCTAAAGGAAAAGGATTCTAATCCTTGGAAGAGTTGGAGAATATTGAAGCCTATAAATAGAGAAGTTTTCTACATCTTTTACACACTCTCTACACACACAACACTTGTGTTTTTGCTTGCTTTTCTAAGATTCTTTTTTTAACTATTTGTGTGAACTTGAAAATTCTTCTTTTAATTATTATTATTTGTGTGAATTTCAAAAGCATGAGTAGCTAATTTTCTTATTGATTGAGGATGAATTCCTAGTTCTTAACATATGATTTAAGTTTTTGTTTTCAATTCTATCTTGAGGTTTTTCACATAATTATCGTTTGTTTTTACTAATAGGAATGATCTTAAAGACATTCATGATTGATTGATAGATTGTTTGGAGTGCACGCTAAATTGATTTGTTAATTTGATCTAAAGCTAGTGAAAGTTAGGGGATAAGTAATCGTTTCTTGACTCTTTACATAAGTAGCAAACACGAGACCTTGCGGAGGGATTCCGTGGAGCAATTGTGTGTGAAAACAGCGTTAGCAAGTAGACATTGATCTAAGAGTCTAACTACTAATATTGACCTAATAAGTTCATAAATCTTAATGCGTTTATTTTAAATTACATCTAGAGTGATCTACTACTAGGTGGTTTGGTAAATAGAATCCGGTAGTCGAGAACTTCCGTATCCGGTGATACAAGGGATTTAGGGGTTTAGCACTGATCTAGCTGCTTTACCTACGGTTGGTGATAATCTGTGACTAATAACAAGTAGAAAAGAACATAACTTGATTCATTGTTTCGTAACGAAGAAGGATTCTTTGATCTTGTCTCTCTTATTGCTTTCAACTTTATCTTTTAATTGCTTTGTTTATTTATTTATTTATTTTTTTTTCTTTTTACACCCCCCTTTTGTGACAATTTTTACAACTAGAATCTCGTGCTCCTCGTGGGATCGACCTTGACTACCCTATATTACTTGTTAATTAGGTAGTAAAGTATTAATTAATTTGTTGTGGTTACGACACGCATCAAATTTTGGCGCCGTTGCTTAGGGGAGCAATGGATGATTTTAGTTGTTTTTTATTTTTCTTTTGCTTTATTCTTGCTTTGTTGGATTCTATTCCGTATCTAACTTGGTTTTTGAATCTTATTTCAAAAAGCCGGTTTTCCATGTACGGTGGACAAGAGCAAGCATATTACAACAATCAATACGGTTTTCAACCTCAACATTATGACAACTTCCAACCATCCTTAGGATACAATCAAAACCAATATTTTGGCTATGATAAATTTTCTACAGAACCTTATGGATATTCTCATACATATCAACAACCTTATGACGGGTATGTAAGTGGACAATCACATGGATGGAAGGATAGTTATGCATCTAACAATTTGTTTTCTAGTAATGTGCAGACAGAGAATTTGGAATATACTCCTCTTCATCGTGTTTTTCCTTCACTTTTTCCAAAAGAGGAGACACAGTCTAAAAACTCTATCAACAGGTGGTAAGCGTGTGAACGTCAGAAACTTGCACAAATTATACAAATTGGAGGATGATGGGGACTCGGAAGAGCTTGTCGCAGAAATTAGTAGGACCATTCATATGGAACTTAAACGACGTCTAGATAAAGGTAATGAAACCGATGACGATTCTTATTATGGTGAGTCCGAAAGTGAAGATGATTGTGTTGAAAAGGACCAACCTTTGGAGACTTTTGATGACGCTAGTGTAGATTACTCAAGCCTTGATCTTAATAATGATCAATCACCTATTCAAGAGGTAGAGCTTGAGGAAGATGCACTTAGTGCTTGGAAAAAATTCCTTAGGGAAAGATATGAGTCCGCGGAAGTGTATGAACGTTGCAACAATGAGGAAGTTATTCCAACTCCGGATCATAATAAAGATCCTTCACCTATTCAAAAGGAGGAGTTTGGATATCACTTGCCTATTGTTGTAAATGGTGTAACACCCGCACAAGAAGATATTACAATTTATACCGACGAGAATCATTTTAGTGAATGGCCCGATTCCGATGATGAGAATGTTGAAGAGATGATACTAGAGGATGAAACCAAATTGATTGATTTTGTGGAAGACCCAATTGAACTTGCCAATGATTTTAATGATGCCAAGACTTTGGTTAAGGTAGAAAACGACGAAGAATGGTTGCGAGGTTTAATAGAGGACCACGATATACAAGAGGTAAGTAATTCACTTGAATTTTTTAAGGATGAAGAGGATTCTATAATACAAGAGATTGTGCAAGGTTTGTCTAACCCTTTGCCTATTGATTCTTCTCCTTCACCTCTTATTGGTTTGAATGTATGTGCTTCGAAAGTATTTTTGGATGATTTTGTTTCTAAATATCCACCATTGGAAACACTTGATTCTAACACTATGCAGGTTTGCCAAGAGGAACACATGGAAATTCCCAAATTCTATGTTCTTTATACACTTCCGAGTGTGGACGAGAATAAGTGTGGGGGAAATTTCTATCGAGCGATAATTTCACTATTGTTTTCTTGTGCTAATATTTGTATGGAGTTATTGTTTGCAAAATGGTATTATGGGTGGATCCTCAATTTTCCGATTGTTAGTATATGGGGAATGAATCTTGCAAGAGCCAAGTCGGGCCGTCGACTTTAAAACAAGCGCTTAATGGGAGGCAACCCATAGGTTTTGTATTTCTTATCTTTTTGCTTTTTGTTATTTCTTTTTCTTGTTTCTTATCATGTTAAAATTTCCCATCTTGACTTTACTAGGAGGATTCAATTACATTGAGGACAATGTAAGGTTTAAGTGTGGGGGAGTGGTTAAGCATGTTTTTAAAACAAAAAATTACAAAAAAATTAAAAAATTAAAAAAAAAAAAAAAAAAAAGTTTTTTTTACTTAAAACCTTCAACTTTTAGAGATTTTAGAGTCACTAGCATATTTCTAGGTATGTTTACATAGAGATTTTGACCGACATAATTGAACTTGGAAATGTTAGAGAACTACATTCGGATTTCTTGCTTGTTTGAGTGTTAAATAATGGATTTAATCATGCCGGTGATGCGAATTTGGTGCAGGGGAGAAGGGCATTATTAGAGTTGCTTTGATCAATCATTAGTGGAGACTACCCGTATTCATATCATGTGAGGCACCGACCAGAAATTTTCCATCTACTAAAGAGCTTCTTTTGAGTGTGTGTCACCGTACGTTAATTCCGGGTAGAATGGTGAGCTACCCAACCTCCCACCAATAGAAGCACTACTCTTTGATCTCTTGAGTGCTAATTTTGTCAATCATGAGGGTGACGTCTATAGATGAAAGCTTCCTTCTTGTAGTTCGATTTGCAGTTAGCACCATTCTCTCTCTCGACAACAACGGATCCATAGAAACACATTCATCATCAACAAGGAGCGACATCAAAATCTACAAGGGAAGTTGGAAAAGTTCAAGGTTTACAAGCAACGGAACGAGAAAAAGAGCAAATTTCAAATTCAAGTAAAGCAACATACAAAGAGCGGATTTTTACATATTTGTTGAAGACTTACAATACAATGAGGTAATTTTATATTCAAGTATGAAGACTTATTCATAAAAGCAAAGAAAATTAAAAGGTGAGAATTTTTGAAGTTTATGATTTCAAGACGATACAAGTTGTGAAAAATCAAGTGGTAAAATACTTCTTCCACGGCCATGGTTTATTTTGTATTTAATTTCTCTTGTATTTGAAAGATATACCCAGCAAATACTCGATGTCTGAGCGTGATGCTATTCTTTGGCAGAGCAACAGGATCGCCCATGCGCAAGACTATCTTAAAGCGGTACCGATTGACGGCCTTAACCAAACCCTTGGACCTCGGCAGTTCAGAGCTGTTATTTGTTATAGGTTCGGTATACCCATTTTCAACAATGTTGAGGTTTGTACTTGTCAGAAGAGGAACATGGATGATTTTGGCGATCATGCACTTCATTGTGCTAGTGAGGTAGGGCTCAAATTTAGGCATGACTTTGTCGAGATGTTATTGCGGACATTTGCTATAAGTCTCGGGGTTGTGGCTAGGAAGGAAGTTAACCTCGGCCTTTTATCTGACAAGGACACGGCGTTGAAGCCTGCAGACATTCTTGTCTGTAATTGGGAGAATGGTAAAGACGTATGCTTCGATGTTACAGGGGTTTCTCCATTTTCTGGTAACAGCGGCCGAGCCTTTGTTCCGGGTATTGTTATATCTAGTGCCATCACTCGCAAGCGCACAAAATATTTGGCGAAGTGCTCTGAACATGGTTACGGTTTCGGGGTCCTTGCTTTTTCTACCTTGGGAGAACTGGGTGAAGACATGGTGGTTCTTTTGAAGAGACTGAGGAATTGCATTGCAAATTATGATCTGAATTATAAGATAGGGAATTCTCTTTTTTATAGACTAGGTATTTCCATTCAAAGAGGTGTAGGGGCTCAGCTTGTTGCTAGGCTACCCTCCACTGATGTTGTACCTTCTTTCGATATTTAATAAAAGCCTTCGGCGCGTTTTCTTTAAAAAAAAAAAAAAAAAAAAAAAAAAAGGAAAAAAAAAAAAAGGAAAAAAAAAAAAAAAAAAAAACACAAGAGAAATATTTGTTCTTATTTTTATTGAATGAGCCGTGGGGAAGGAAAATATATAAGGAAGTTTCAAGCGACAAGGATATTTAAGGTAAAAAGAGTTAAGAATTGTTAAGGATTTATGAAATTCAAGGGTTTATCATCAATAGTTGAAACCGAAGACGAAGATAAAGACGAGGAGCGGAAGACGTTTCTATTGGATTCCGTGAGAGTGGTGTTATCATAATTGGCGATCGGATGTGAAGGTGAGTAAGTAATCTCATCCTCAATATAAATGGTTGATTTCCTTTCGTAGAGATCGTCAGAAAAATGGTTTTTCAAAATATTAAAAGATGTGGGTTTTAAAATATTTCGGAAGTTGTCTTTCCCACCATTCAACGTGTTGGCAGAATTCTCTCTTCATTCCTACCGCACACATGTGTGACCCATAAAAAAGCCGTCTTTTTGAGTGCAATTATCATAAAATCCTTTTTGGTGAGGCAGAAGTCGAGGCGAAATGCTTATTGATCGTTTCTCAAACATGCATTCTCTTATTATGGTGTGGTTATTTCCCACTCAACATTTAAGAACGAGAATTTGTTCTTTAGTATTTCTAACTTCTTATTACTAGCATGCAGAAATTCTATGTCCTCATAGCTCTTTGGATGCTTGGGACGCTTGAATGCTTTGAAGTTGTGAGTTTTTAGTCTGATTTGCTCGAGGACTAGCAAAGTCTAAGTGTGGGGGAATTTGATAGGTGTAGAATACACCGTATTTACTATATAGTAGTTTATGCTTTCTTTGCTATTTTTCTTGTAAATTATGTATTTTACGCTTGTTTTGAGTTTTGTAGCTACTATGGAGTCACACGGAGGAAAAGGAGAAGAAATCACCATATTTTAGCAAAAGGGTAAAATTGTCATTTCACCAAGGAGGCAATTGATATATGGAGCCCGGTCAAGGTTAAGGGCCAACTTTTGGAGAAGTACTAAGGGGCGACCACATGTGTTATGGGGCACTCAATTTGGGGTGTCCCCAGCTCCGTGAAGTGGGTTATCTTTATCCATCCCCTACTTTTAACCCAACCTTGATCCGAGAAGATATTTTTCTTCTTCTCATTTTCACCTGAAACTAAAAGCGACCATGATTGCTAAAACCGAGAGAAGATCGATGATGGGTGGTGATGATGATTCGAGAGAAGCGAGATGTGGTTGATGTCGTGATTGAGATGGTGGTGAGAGGAGATCGAGAATCGAAAGTGAGCAAAGAGACGCCAGAGTAGAAAGAAGATCGAAACCCATAAGAAATTAGGGTTCGATGTTGTATGAATCGAGAGTTGCGGTGGTGAGTTAATGGATAGATTCGATTGAGAAGAGAAATTCATGGATTCAAGCTGATTTGGAGTCCTAAGGGTTCGATGATTGCATCTATGAATCGATTGAGACGTGAGTTCTTTGCCGATGTCAAAGATCGAGAGAGAGAGTCAAGACAAGCTCGAGCCAAAAGAACTAGCTAGTGACGATGAAGTATTTGATTGAGCTCGGGTATGGTTGATGACATTCGGATCGAGATGAAAAACTACAGATGGGTTTTGGCGCTGATGGTAAGATAGTTCCGAGAATCAGAAGCTGTTGTTGCTTTAATGGGTTCTGTTAGTCGATCGAACACGGGATCGATTTGGGTCAAGTTCGGATGATGTCGGTGGTCTCTTTCTTCATATTATAGGACGGAATGTGGCTTGAGACGAGTTGTTCTTTGATTCAATTGAAGCCGAGATTGCTACTGATTTGAAGTAAAATGGGTTTGTGGTGAGGTGTTGAAATCGATTGAGCGGTCTGAAGTGTTGAAATCGATTTCAGGTGGATTTGAAGATATGGTGGAGTCCTGGATTGATAGGAAGTAAATCGATGCTTTGTCGCGAGGTGCAATCGATTCGAAGGAAATGGAGATATTGAGCAACAGGGAAGGAGTTGATTTGTGCGGCTTGCTAAGTGTAATTCCAATGGCTTGTCTGAGTTGAAATGGAACTAGGGTGCAGTGAATGCAAGAGCTTACAGCAAGAAAAAACAAGATATAACATTCCTTGAATGTTGCAAGCGAAAGAAAGAAGAATCGAAATGGAGATTGCGGGATGTTGCCATAAGAAGACGAGGAGTATGACTCGCAGGAAAAGAGAATAATGGAAGAATCTTGTAAAGTGATATAGCAAAATGGGACCTGGAGTATGGAATTGAAGTAAAATACGGGTGGTGGTAAAGGTTTTGGGAGAGAACTCGGTGGTGGGGAGAACCAAGGCTGAGAAGGTTGAGCCGAGTTGCAAACATGAAGAAGTGTTAGAATGGGACTGTGAAGGTGGTGGTGTCAAACAAAGAATTAGAAAGATAGCAAAATAAAGATTTGTTGTTGGACGAATCATTAGGGATTGTGCTTGAGTTGAGAAAGACAGGTGGAGGATCTCAAGTCATATAAGTAAATGCAAATGAAGCTTTGTTGCAAGAATGGAAGAATTAGATGTATGTGTTAGGCTTCTTAGCGAGGAATGGAGCTAAAGATCGGCTGAAAATTGGCCTCGAGAAAGCCTGAAATAAAATGAACTCGGCCGGTTTTACGCTTCTCGGCGAGTTGACTCAGTGAGTCCGAGGAGCGATCCAGCAACCGATCCAACTTACCCAGTCAGACCAATCAGTCGAATCAGAAGTTGACTAGAGTCTGACTCACTCCTTTTCCTTGACCTTTGACTAACAGTTGACTGACGGTTGACCCGTTTGACCGTTAGTCCTAACGGTGGACTGACGGAATATTCCGTCGAATATTCCACCGACGGACAGAATTTTCAGGTGGCCGGCGGCGACAATTCCGGCCGGATTCCGGCCATAATCCCAGTTTTCCGGCGAGCCAAAATTCCAGAATTTTCTATGGACT
This sequence comes from Papaver armeniacum, assembly GCA_023531295.1. Taxonomy (NCBI): domain Eukaryota; kingdom Viridiplantae; phylum Streptophyta; class Magnoliopsida; order Ranunculales; family Papaveraceae; genus Papaver; species Papaver armeniacum. The sequence continues at coordinate 101,984 of JAJJWW010010565.1, read as the reverse complement.
TCTCTCATGGGTGTGAAGACTTGGACTAGGAATTGGATGGAGAATTTGGCTCAAATTTGGAAAGAGAAGATGAAGAGTTGAGAAAGACTTGAATTTGGAAGTTGAATTGCTAAAGGAAAAGGATTCTAATCCTTGGAAGAGTTGGAGAATATTGAAGCCTATAAATAGAGAAGTTTTCTACATCTTTTACGCACCTCTCTACACACACAACACTTGTGTTTTTGCTTGCTTTTCTAAGATTCTTCTTTTTAACTATTTGTGTGAACTTGAAAATTCTTCTTTTAATTATTATTATTTGTGTGAATTTCAAAAGCATGAGTAGCTAATTTTCTTATTGATTGAGGATGAATTCCTAGTTCTTAACATATGATTTAAGTTTTTGTTTTCAATTCTATCTTGAGGTTTTTCACATAATTATCGTTTGTTTTTACTAATAGGAATGATCTTAAAGACATTCATGATTGATTGATAGATTGTTTGGAGTGCACGCTAAATTGATTTGTTAATTTGATCTAAAGCTAGTGAAAGTTAGGGGATAAGTAATCGTTTCTTGACTCTTTACATAAGTAGCAAACACGAGACCTTGCGGAGGGATTCCGTGGAGCAATTGTGTGTGAAAACAACGTTAGCAAGTAAACCTTGATCTAAGAGTCTAACTACTAATATTGACCTAATAAGTTCATAAATCTTAATGCGTTTATTTTAAATTACATCTAGAGTGATCTACTACTAGGTGGTTTGGTAAATAGAATCCGGTAGTCGAGAACTTCCGTATCCGGTGATACAAGGGATTTAGGGGTTTAGCACTGATCTAGCTGCTTTACCTACGGTTGGTGATAATCTGTGACTAATAACAAGTAGAAAAGAACATAACTTGATTCATTGTTTCGTAACGAAGAAGGATTCTTTGATCTTGTCTCTCTTATTGCTTTCAACTTTATCTTTTAATTGCTTTGTTTATTTATTTATTTTTTTTTTCTTTTACACCCCCTTTTGTGACAATTTTTACAACTAGAATCTCGTGCTCCTCGTGGGATCGACCTTGACTACCCTATATTACTTGTTAATTAGGTAGTAAAGTATTAATTAATTTGTTGTGGTTACGACACGCATCACTCGCAAAGACCCAACTGAGAACATTATCATGAAAATCTTCAATTGCTCGGTATGAATGTATAATAGAGTTGCAAAACAAATTTTTGGCTTTCGTTCCAACTTCTATTACGAATGTTTCTTTCCCCTTTGCTGAATTTGTCCTGTGCATTTCTGGCGGTGGTGGTATCGGTTGAACCTTCTCTTCACCTTTTAGAAAATGATTCATATTTCCTTGATCAATCATTCTGAGGATGATTCTTTTTATATTTCTGCAGTCATTTGTTAGGTGTCCATGAAAGCGGTGGTAAGAACAGAACTCGTGACTTCTATCACTTGGTGGAGGCTCATTCCCCATATTCCATGGTGCATGTATGTTTTCCATCAAGAGTATAGCTTCCCATATTTTTTCCACGCTAGTATTTAATGGTGGCATTTTGATTTCCTCCCATACTACTCTGTGACTTCGCTGTCCTCCATGATAATTCTGCCTTCGACCTCCATAAGTTTCTTGCGGATGATCAAGTCTTTGAATTTTGTTATTGCCGCCACGGTTGTAATAGTTCCTTTCTCTTTCATATTCTTCCTAATCACGACTTCCCATAGCTACTATCTTTGGCTGCCCATCATCTATTATCTTTTCTTGTTGCCCTTGCGAAGTGCTCGCTACTGTATTTATCAATTTGGGTAATAAGCTTGCATTCGCAGCATTTGGATTTGTATTCGCAACTGGGTATGATTCCATCTCATTTTGTCTTTCCTCTAGAGCAATATATTCCTCCTGAAGTTCTCGCAACTCAGTCATTGTAACTGTATTCTTGACTCTAAAAACTTGAATATATAACAAATTGGTTACGAACATAGCGTTTATGAATGATAGAATAAGATATCTTTCATCCACTCGTCCAGCCATTTCGCTACACATTGTCTTCCACCTCACAGTTAAGTGTCTCAAACTTTCGCCAACTCTTTGTTTCATCCCAAATACATCTTTAATTCCTGGTCGCGAGGAGTTATTACTTATATATGCCCCTAAGAATATAGCTTGTAAATGATTGAATGACGTGATTGTGTTTCTTGGTAAACCCTCAAACCATTTCAGCGCTTCTCCTGTTAAACTTGATGCAAAATATTTGCATAATATGGCATCATGATTTTCCCATTGCAGCATACATCTCACATACGCTTTGATGTGTTGTATTGCGCAAGTTGTTCCATCAAAAATGCTGGTTAATGCGGGTAAATTGCACTTTGGGGGTATTCCTCCTAACTGCACCTCTAGTGTAAAGGGGGTTTTCGCAGCTTCTTCGATGGCCTCATCCAATTGTCTTCTTCCTCCTCCCCTTCTATTGTTCAACATTCCCCTCATTTCTGCCAACTCTCTTAAGATTTGTTCGTTTACATCAGGATTCGAATTTATTGGTCTTTTTAGCTCTGCCTCTCTCCTTCTGCGTTCATGTCTACTTTGATTTTCTTGTTCAATATTTTCTTCTCTTCTTTCTCTGCGACTTTCTCCTTCATCTCGTTCACGAATTCGCACACCATTGTATCTATCATTTTCTCTTCTTGGTTGTCTATCGGCTCTCCTTTGTATTCTTTCATATTCTTCATTGATATTTCCATTGTTGCGATTTTGCTCGCGCCTTCTTTCTCGATTGTCATGATTGTTCTGCCGAATTGCTTCCTCCAATTCCCGTTCTTCCATTTCTACTCTTAATCTTTCCCTTTCGCAAGCTAGACGCGCTTGTTCAATATGATGCTTTTCGATGTCATCTTCAATCTCCTTTTGTTTCCTCCGTGTTTCTCTCCCATGCAGTATTCTTCTTCCTTCTTCCTGATTTTCTTCATCAATTGGACCATTCTGCTGCCTATTTCCTTGATTTCCGTCATTTTGGACATTCTGTAAAATCTCAGGACGTGGAATACACACCATTTCCCTTCTTTCGCAGCATCCTTCATCGAGATTTGGCTCTCTTTCTAGATTTTCTTCATTAACATTTTCTACAGGTAATATTCTCCTCATATCATCTCTAACCGATCCTGATCTTGACCTGGGTATTACTTCTTGACCTCCTATTCTCGCAACCTCATATTTTCCATTCTTAACTCATGGTTTTGCCTTGTTAAATTTGCACGTTCTTCCGCTTCTAATCGCCTTTCTTCATGTATTGTTTGCCTCAATGCTTCTAATGCTGCGACTTCTTCATTTCTATGAGTTGTTTCTCCCATCTCTTCTCGATTTCTCTCCTCTTGTCCATTATTTATCAATTGTTGCACTTCTTCTCTTTCTTCCATAGAATCTGATCTCCATGTATGCACACTCACCCTATCATAATCTATTACTCTATTTGGTGTTGGTTGAATTGGTGGTTGAATTTGACCTTCTTCTCTATCTCTTGCGTTTATTCTTGATGGTTCACCTACTTCATTTCTCCTTTCTCCAGCTAATCTCCCGCTTCTCCTTACAATTGTTGGTTGTTCCGATGCATTCCTTCTTCTAGCCATTTCTCAATTTTAGTAAGTTGTTGAAAATTATACGAAATTTCTTTCTTGTTACTCCTGATTATTTCAATTCACAAGGTTGATCTCTACTCAATCCCTGTTTCTAGCGCCAATATGTAGTTGCGGGAAATCCTACACTACACCCCTCACTAGATTTTACACAATTAAGTCATTTTAAGATGAATGATTATGATTTCTATTGATTGAATACTTGAATCTTTACAATAAGAAATAGAAATGAGTTGAAGAATTACAATCACTCTAAAACTTTCTCTCTCCTCAAGACTTGCTTAACAATTCAAAAAGAACTCTCCCTTACAACAGATTTACTCGACCCTTTATATAGGGTAGTACACAGTGGATGACAGCTAAGCTGTCCTTTATTTTCGGGAATGTCTTGCGAAATATCGCAAGTGTACATATACCAATTCTCGCGTCACTCCTAAATCTCGCTGAGTCTTCACATTCTTCTCATGTTCTGGCTGTCGTCATTCATTGCGTCATTTATTTTACTTCTCTATGACTCTCTCGCAATGTCGTTCTTTATTAATCTCGCGAAGTATTAATGTCGCGATATTCTGATCCTACATTGTATGTATGTTTTTAGAATTGTTTTGTTTGATTTGCTCGAGGACTAGCAAAGTCTAAGTGTGGGGGAATTTGATAGGTGTTGTAAAACACCTAGATTTATATCTAGTATTTATGCTTTCTTTGCGAGTTTTCTTGTAAAATATGTATCTTATGATTGCTTTTGAGTTTATTCGGTGCAATGAAGTCACTATAAGCAAAAGAAGGAGAAAACGTCAATTTGGAACGAAAAGGCAAAAAGATCAGTTCGTGATATTTGAAACCATCGAAAGTTGTGCAGCAAAGGAGGTGAAGAATGACTGTCAGTTCCGCGCAACTGACAGTTGAGCTCGCGAACAGATAGGCTGTCAGTTATCTTAAACTGACTAGCCAAATACCAACTCAAGTGGCCCTTATCCAATACTGGGCGCCTTCAGTAATTCCATTCATTACAACCCACAAATATCTTCTCCTCATTATTGTGTCGATCTGAAGTTAGAAACGAGAGAAGAAAGAAAATAGCCATGGCGGCTTCATTGTTCAATGAAAGGGAGAAGTTCAGAGAGATTAGGGATCAACAGACTGATGTAGAGTTCAATGGAGAGAATAAAACAGAGATGAAGAGGGTTTGAGCAGTGATTGAAGAACATCGAAAGTTAGGGTTTCTGTGGTGTTTGAAGAGATGGTGATACTAAAATTGAGACAGAGACGATAATGGGTTTGAATCGGAGAAGAATAGGATTAATGGGTTCATTGGTTGTGATGAATTAATGGGTTTTGATCGATTTGATGGTATTTTGTGGCAGAGATGAGATGAATCTGTGTGGGTCTGTCTCAGACGAGGTTTAAACATCAATGAAATTACAGGGAAGATTCTGGCGGAACTGAGAAGATTAAGGAAGGATTTGAGAGCTTATGAAGAATCGAAGGTTGGGTTTGATTGATTGGCAGCAGAATGGAATGAGGTTGCTGTGTTCAAGTAAGAAGATTGAATGGGTTCTGATGCAATGGAGTTGGAGGAATCCGATGCCATTGATTGAAGCCGAGAAGAACAAGAACCAGCTGAGCACTACAGGGAGAAGCCAAGTGTTGCTACAACTGTGTTTAGTTCAAGTTGGTTTATGGTGTTGGATGGGTTCAAACTGCAGGTTGAAGCTAACTGCAGTTCTGGTGGAGGAATTGAGCTCGCTGCCATGGAATAAATGGGTTTGTGTATAAAGGATTCAAGTCTGCAGATGAGTTATGGGTGGCTACAACAATTGATTGAAGCTACTGAATGAGCAGATAGATGAATGCTAGGATGTGTGAACTCAGGGAGGTGATTCTGGTAGTTTGAGTTGCAGTTGGAGCTAGTGGTTGCAACTCAGATGGTACTGGTGATGTTGGTGGTAATGGCTGATTGCAAGAGGAACTGAAATTGGTGGTATGGCTCAGAATGGAAAGGATGTATGTGTTGCACTGAGAATTGATAGTCTGTGGTCTAATGTGCATTACAGAGAAAACTGAAATGGTTGATGCAATGGGGTCTGAAGTTGCAATGGAAATGACAAGGCAGTGTGGTGAGCTGCATGGAATGATTTTTGTATGAACTGAGCTGCTAATGAGTGCTAATTTTGCTGTTGGTGGTGTATGTGAGATGCAATTGAAGAACTCAGAGCTGACAGGCTTAAGGTAGATCTTATGTTGCAGGTAGTAGTGCAAGGAGAAGGTTACAGGTTATGCAGTTGTGCTGGTAATAGAGCTAGAATTGCAGCTGAGTTAGCTGAAGAGTGGTGGGAAGACTTGATGTTATGGATAGGCTAAAGTGGAGAAGGGAACTGGTGGATTGTTTTATAGGGGTATGAGCTGAATTCGTTAATGAAAGAGAAGGTGGTATAAGACTGAGGGTTATGATGAATTTGTGAAGAGGAAATTGCAGGCTGGTAAGAGATGGTGCTGCCATTGTTACAGGGTGCAGTTCAAGGAGGAGATTGAACAAATGGTTGGCTTGTTTGTGATGCAGCTGGTGATGTTGGTAAGTCTGAGTTCTAAAGAGAAGCTGCAGATGTTGAGTTGCAGTGGTGATGAAATTGCAGTTGGAAACAGAGATGGCTCAGGTGGTGTTGATTTGGCTTGAACTAGAGAGTGTGATTAATGGAGTTGGTGTTGTTTCTAAAGCAGGGATTGAGATGACATGAGTGAATTAGAGTTGCAGAATGACAAGACAGGCAAGGGACGAAGCTGCAGCTGTGAAGAAGGCACAACCATCGTGGCTGGATTTGCTCTGGTGAAGTGTAATGATGGTGCACCACATTTTGGCTTGCAACAGCTCTGGCATGTGCACAATGGCTTAGGCCATGGCATCTCAAACAAATCAGCTCTGTTAGATCACCTGACTAGCTGATTCGGTTCTGACTCAACCTGACTCGAACCTAACTAAGTTGACTACGATTTGACTCGGTCTGACCTTGACCGAGTTGACCCAGTTGACTGGTGACCGGTTTGACTTTGCCGGTCACCTGAGATGCTTGCCGACGACTTTTCCGGCCAAGTTCCGACCACAATACCAGTTTTCCGGTGACATATTTTTGGGCATATTTTCTACATGGGTTTTTCTCACATATGGGCTTGGTGGACTTCTACTTATTGGACTTTTGAGAGAAGACCTAGTTTTGGAAAGATGAAAAGCTACAAAAGGAAAAAGTTTCTACAACTTTGGGTATCACGTATTATTCTTGGAACTTGGAGAGAGCCACTTTTGTTTACGCTTATAGGGTTTACTTTTGTTCATCTTATTCTATTCAATTAATATTTTTATGATGAACTCCATAGCTATGAGTAGCTAAACAATTATTATTGGTTATGGGATAAAGTTGATTTCTCAACATGTTATTTGAATCTATGAATCAGTTTTGTCTCAGTAATTTATTGTTTGTGATTCACAATTAATAGTGTTATATGATTTGAATACTCGTTAGGTTGAGTCCGGAATCAATCCGATTTGCATTCATCTCTAGAGCTATATTAGGGTTTTCAATACGAAAAAGTTGTTTATCCCTGATTCTAAGTAGCATAATTGTGGGTAGTGCTTGTAGTGATATATCCTACTAGTCACAAGTGAATTATAACTTTTGTTAAAACTGATTAGTGCTTTTATACGTTTGTTTGCATTGATTAGTCTTATTCCAGATAACTTGTTGCTTTTAGGGAGTTAAACTTGATTGTGCTTTTACACATTAGGTTGCTTTCTAGGAAGAATTCACATATACATCTTTTAATGTGGTTGTGATGAAATCAGGGAATTAGCGGGATATTCTTGCGATCAAGGTATCCTAGGACTTTTAGTAAATGAGAGATTAAATTTTCAATTCTAATCATTGATGAAAATACATGTTTGTGAATGATACTATCCCATGACCAATATCTTCTCCTTATTGATTATTCAAATTATTTTATTGCTTTCAATTATTTTTATTGTTTAGATAAAACAAAAATCCCCCCCTTGGTTACCTTAGAAACTGAAAATCGCATAACAACAATTGCCTCTCTGTGGATACGAACTCTTTCTTATCAGGTACTTCATTTTTATTTAGTAGAGTGAGAAAGTGAAATTATTTTTGCTCGGCTGACAACCGATCAAATTTTGGCGCCTTTGCCGGGGAGGCATACGGCTTGTTATTAAGTTTTTAGTTTCTTTTTATAATTTCTGCTTTTATCTTTGCTTTTTGTTTCTTGTCTTGTTTCTCAATTGTTTGCGAGAATTATTTTCAGGTACCTAATCCCTGGCTTCTAAAGATTGGAACTATCCAAGGTGCGGGATAGCTACTCGAAGAGGCACAATACTCCAACCAAGTCAAGACACAACAGAAAATCAAGAGTTAGAAGTGGAAAAAGAGTTACAAATAGAAGGAGAACAAGAGGTTCCATTCATAGACGAACCACAAGTTGAAGAAGAAGAAACAATGGGTGATGCAAATCGTTCACTCAAGGAGTTAGCTTCTCATAGGCTTGATACACAACAGGGGTGTATTCAAACAAACTCTACTTTTGAGATCAAGCCGGGGTTGCTTAGAGAATTACCAAAGTTCCTTGGCATGGTGAATGAAGACCCAAACAAGCATCTTATGGACTTCCACACCATTGTCACGGCCATGCTTCCAGCGGATGTTGAGGCGGATGGTGCAATGTTAAAAGTTTTCCGTTTATCTTTGATGGATAGTGCTAAGGATTGGTTGTACTATTTGCCTCCCGGAAGTGTCACGACATGGAATGGGCTGAAGAAACTCTTTTTAGAGATATATTTTCCCGCATCAAAGGCTACTCAAATTCGCAAGGAGATTTGTGGGATGAAGCAAAATGTGGGAGAATCCTTATATGAATGTTGGGAACGATACAAGAGATTAGTGGCAAGCTGCCCTCACCACCAATTCAGTGACGCTATGATCATCCAATACTTCTATGAAGGACTCCAATCAAGTGATATGAATCTTCTTGACGCTGCGGGTGGTGGTGCACTAGTTATCAAGACGGTGGCACAAGCTAGAGAGTTGATTGAAAACATGGCAGCAAACTCCCAACAATTCTTGAGTCGTGGTTCGGATGTGCTTCTTAGGAAAGTAAATGAAGTAAGCGAGGTCGAGGAACTTCGTCAACAAATGGGTAACATGACAGCAATGATGCAACAAGTTGCAGCCGCGGTGATACCTAAGTCCTCTCAAGCTTATGAAGACGAGCAAGCTAATGCGGTCTTTCCAAATCAACAAAGACGGTATGATCCCTACTCCAACACTTACAATCCGGGATGGAGAGATCACCCCAATTTTAGCTATGCCAACAAGAAAGGTGCAATCCAACAACCTACTTTCAACCGTCCGAGTGGATTTCAACCACCACAATAACAATTTCAGCAACCACAAGCACAACAATCAATGTAAAATCAAGGTTCCAATATTGATTAGGTCCGGTTCAATTACCAACCCGGATTCAACACCCGGTTCTAATATTGCAAGCTCTAGCGGTACTGCTAACACCGCTCCTCCGGTGCAACCTGCCACTACCACTCATCCGGTACAACCTGCCACTAATACTCCTCCAAGCACTGGTGCTCCAGTGATCACCCCTGCAAGCGGCAACGCCGACGCCATCAATAATCCACTCTTCGGCCGGTCTCCCCAAGAAGTCAGAGAAAATCTATCTCAAGACTCTTACAGACAAGATGTCAGAGAAAACTCTAGAGAAAGGAAAAGCTAAAGAAAAATCTTCAGACGTTGATCCCGAAGTCACTCCAATCCATGTAGTAGATGATGAGGAAGTTCCCAAAGCTACAGATGATCCACCAGCGAAAGAACCATCCAGTTTCATCACTCGTGAGGACCTGAAGCGCCTCTTGGAGGATGATGGAAAAGACAAAACGCCTTCTGAGCATCGTCACCAACCTCCATACCCTGCTACTACGCAAAGAATTCCTCTGCCAAAAGGTTACACCTCTCCCACCTTCACGCTTTATGATGGAACAGGCAACGCTCGAGAACATGTTTCTCGATTTCTGGAAGCACTGGGTGAACATGAGCACAACCATACTGTCCGTCTGAAGGAATTTTCGAAATCTCTGAAGGGTAGAGCATATACCTGGTACAACAACATCGCACCAGGAAGTATCAAAAATTAGGGAGAAATGGTTAATGCTTTATACAGGAAGTACTTCTTCGTTTCAGAACAAATCACCCTCTCTGATCTCGGAAGGATGTTTCAAAGGAGCAACAAACATCCTAACGATTATGTGAAAAGGTTCAGGGTTCAAGCCTTGGATTGCCATGATCCGAATGTCACAGAGCAACAACTCGTGGACTTGTGCATCAACGGAATGATCCCAGTCTATAGAGCTTTATTGGAAAATCTCTGGTTCCAGACTTTCTCAGAACTCCATGAAGCAGCCAAGAGATCAAAGAACTACCGCACCTGCTCTATTGGAGAGAGCTAAGACCACAAAAGCTGAAGAGCCACGGGAGACCCGAGGTAGCAGACGTTTAATCAACAAACAATACAACCTCCAACCTTCCACAAATGCTGTTGCAGAAGAGAGTAAACGAAAAGCCGAGCCACAGCGCAAACATACTTCCTCAACCCCTTCAAAGGCGCAAAGGAAGGATGATGTGCAAGTTCCTGCTCAACACACGAAAGCTAATCCAGAGGCACCCGACTTCCCCTGTTCCGTTGAGGAAGTTATTGAACTTCTAGATGCCTGGGTTCAAGACGGCGCGATCAAGCTCCCATATGTCAAGAAAGGACCAACTGAAGAAGCCATGGGAAATCCTCGTTACTGCCTCTTTCATAGGTTTGTCAACCATCCCACAAGTGATTACATAACTTTGAAGCGCATATTCAAAGAAATGGTCGAATCAGGAGAACTCAACCTGGGGACTGAAGGGGTACACAGAGATCCTCTCCATGTCAGAACCTTCACTCCTTCTGAACCACCTGTCAAAGAAGCAGTTAAATCCTTAATTGAACATATCTGCGAATTACTATACTTATCAAAATCCCAGAGGGGAGACATGTTTGCTGCACTGAACCACATCGTGTTAGGAAAGCGTTTGTTGATTCAAGAAGCATTCCCTGAGTCGCCCTCAAGAACAGATGAAGAAATGTACGACTGAGGACTCCTCACCACAGTCCATCTCAAGGGAAACGAGTTCAAACGAGCATTGATTGATGTCGGCACCACTGTTAATATTATCCCTCTGAAAACTCTCAGAGTTGCTGGTATCACGTGACAAGAATCCATTCATGCTCCAGTAACAATCACAGATCATAAAGGAACACCCAGAGATGCTTATGGCCACATCACCCGAAAGATGAACATAAACTCAGCCTGGACAGAAACAAAATTCTTCATAATTCGAGAAGATCCAGGATATGATATGATTCTTGGATGAACATGGATTCACACTGGAAAGGTAACACCAACACCTTCAGTTGCACATCTCTCTATTGAAGAAACCTCTGATTCGGAAGAAGAAAAAGAAGATACTTCACCATTCGAGTATTTGAAGGAGGTCAGAACCCTAGTGGAGCTAACACAAAAACCTGAAGAAGATGCAAATGCTTTCATCAGAAGTTTTCGCACTCAGGCAAGTCTTATTCCTCCTCATGTGTCTATATCATCAGTTTTCAAATATGCTTATTTGGTCCGAGAACTTTACTCCACCAACAACTTACCAATTGCAAAATGCTATGAATGGATAACCTCGCCCCAACAATATTTCACCAAATGGTTAAGTTCAAATCTTCTTCAAACTGAGCATATCATCAAAAAGTTTATTGCTGAAGACACAACCAAGCATGATAAACAGTACCTCAAATATTCTCCTCTGCATGAGTGTCCATAGATACCACAGCCGTGGAACTCCAATGCACGAAGAATTCCAAACCAGCAGAAAATATTCAGGGCACGAATGATCAATCCTAACAAATTCCAGGAAGGAGATTTGGTTCTCAAAGCAACTAAGCGTAACTCCCATTCTGCAAAGAATTCGAACTGGGAAGGACCCTACATGGTCTCTAAGTCTCAGTCATTTGGTGGATACTACAAGCTGATCAACATGGATAACAAGGAAAGCGTGGCCGTGATACATGATAATTGGCTCAATGCCTTTGATGCCTAAGGTTTTGGATATTCGAGGTATTGGATGTTCATGGCAGGAACACCTAAAATATTTGGCATTTAGAGTTTTCTTTCATTGTATTTCAATTCCTCCAAAATGTTTGCAATACTTGCATTCAGTAATTTAAATCCAGCAATTTATCAAAATTCAGTTTGCTTAAAGAAAATCTCTATCAAACCCAAAGAAAATTCTCAATCATTTACCAATCCAAAACCAATCAAAACCAAAAAATAAAACCTCACATCTCTCAGAAGTTCAGAAATTCAAGAGATTGTCAAAGGAAATCAGCAAAGAAAGATTTTTGCTCCTCTGCATCCTTCAAGACCTGCAAAGCCGCCTTCTCCATGTTCAGAGCTTGATCAGTCCTGGCAATTTTGTCTTCCTTTTCCATCACAAAGATCATTGGGAAAGGGTATGTTATTCTCACATGAGTCCTTAATAGCATTCATCTTCTTATGGAGCCATTTCACATTGAAGCCAAGTCTCTCAGAATTCTCCAAGTTGAACTCCCAATCAAAGAGTACATCTGGAGTCACAATATTTCTAGCTCTAGTGCATATATCGCTTACAACACGCAAGATAACACTTACTTGCATGGTTAAGGAATAAGCACGCTTTGGGTCTCTAGTAACGACGATGTGACCAAATTTCTTCCATATTTTCTCGTACAAGTTGGCATATCCAATGGGAACGCCGAATCCACCAACTAGTTTGTGGTATGGGAGTGATGCATCAAATGGAGGATCAAAAGCAACTCCTGCACTTGGGTATTCATGCACCACTATACGGTTTTCAATCACCGGAACAATATCTACAACAACAGTTTCTTAAGTCTCCCTTACTTGCGGCTCAGTTTCTTTCATCACTGAAACAACAACAATCGAGGTCTCGACCCCCTTAATTGCTTCAGCGACAACACTCTCATGGCCCTGAAGTGCAGGGATAGTTACTTCTTTATCAATAACCCCAAGGTTGCTCGTTTCATCATTATTGATTCCTTCATTCTCAACTTCGGTATTTTGTACCTAATACGAAGATTACATGAATGATTGAATTTGCTCTATTGAGAGTTGGATTGTTAATCTCGTGTTGTCTGTTTGACCTGAGATTGTCCTTGTTTCAATCATGATTCAGAGACTTATTTATATTGTTGGAATTGAAAACACCATGATCTAATGAAGTGTGACAGTTGATGGAATCAAAGAATGGGGAAGTGGAAATCGTGTTAAAACCAGTTGCTCAACGTGCGGAGACTTGGTTGATTTTCCATCCACTACTTTGTTAACTCCTTCAACTGATTGCACGACTTGCTCACATTCTCATCGTGTGTATGAACACACGTGTTGTAGATCTCCAGACCAAAACCCTAGTTAATATCCCCCATGTGACACGATTGATGTCTCGTGTGATTGTGGAATCTGCAAGGCAGACGTGTATTTAGTTAGTCAGTTGTTGACTTCATGACTTCATGGGACGATGAGTCCTTGTATTGTTGAGTCGAACGTGGTTTGGAAATATTCTGAGACTCATGAATTGAACATGTCTGTTGAGACAGAGATATGATGTGTGAATAAGTTAACGTGAGCAAATATTGCTCATTTGATGAATTGTTTAATATTGATAATTGAACCAATATTCTTTGATTTGAGCAAGTATTGCTCATCTGAGCAAATATTGCTCGTTTGATGAATTGTGGTAGCATGACCAAATAAAATATTAAATCAGAATACTGGTGTTGATGGTGGTTTTTAAATAAAGGGTAAAATCGTAAAACCCCAAATAACCTAATGTCACCGGTGACACATTTATTAGAACATTTAATGCATATAGTCAGTAATTAATAGGGGGTATTTTTTCAAATTAGGGTTACAACGAACAAAACCCTAATTCCCCTCCGTTCCAATGGCAAATCATGCCAGCCACACCTAGCCCAAGCTAGCCGCGCCATGCCAAACGCACTCTGCCTTGGCCCTAGCTATGCTAGTCACATCAAAACGCGCCAAAGCATGCCAACCATGCTATCCGCACCTCCGTGCCAATGGCAAATCATGCCAGCCACACCTAGCCCAAGCTAGCCGCGCCGTGCCAAACGCACTCTGCCTTGGCCCTAGCTATGCTAGTCACACCAAAACGCACCAAAGCATGCCAACCATGCTAGCCGCACCTCCGTTCCAATGGCAAATCATGCCAGCCACACCTAGCCCAAGCTAGCCGCACCTCTGTGCCAATGGCAAATCATGCCAGCCACACCAAATGCGCCAAGGCATGCCAACTATGCTACCGCACCTCCGCCAATGGAAAATCATGCCGCCACACCTAGCCCAAGCTAGCCGCACCTCGTGCCAATGGCAAATCATGCCCCACACCAAAATGCGCAAATCATACCAACCATGCTACACCTCCGTGCCAATGGCAAATCATGCCAGCCACACCTAGCCCAAGCTAGCCGCGCCATGCCAAACGCACTCTGCCTTGGCCCTAGCTATGCTTGTCACACAAAACGCGCCAAAGCATGCCAACCATGCTAGCCGCACCTCCGTGCCAATGGCAAATCATGCCAGCCACACTTAGCCCGAGCTAGCCGAGCCATGCCATGCACTTTGCCTTGGCCCTAGCTATGTTAGTCAGTCCATGCCAATCCAAGCACCCTTACCTTGGCCCTAGCCACGCCATGCCAAAATGGCGCCCGCGCCTAGGCTTGCAAACCATGCAACCTAGGCCGAATTGGCCACGCATGCCATTGGCACATGCCAACACGCTCGCTGGTAGCTTTTCCTACCAGGACGCGACCCAAATTGGCCACGCATGCCATTGGCACATGCAAACACGCTCGCTGGTAGCTTATCCTACCAGGACGCGACCCAAATTGGCCACGCATGCCATTGGCACATGCCAACACGCTCGTTGGTAGCTTTTCCTACCAGGACGCGACCCAAATTGGCCACGCATCCCATTGGCACATGCCAACACGCTCGCTGGTAGCTTTTCCAACCAGGACACGACCCAAATTGGCCACGCATCCCATTGTAACATGCCAACACGCTCGCTGGTAGCTTTTCCTACCAGGACGCGACCCAAATTGGCCACGCATGACATTGGCACATGCCAACACGCTCGCTGGTAGCTTTTCCAACCAGGACGTGACCCAAATTGGCCACGCATGCCATTGGCACATGCCAACACGCTCGCGGTAGCTTTTCCTACCAGACGCGACCCAAATTGGCCACACATACCATTGGCACATGCCAACACGCTCGCTGGTAACTTTTCCTACCAGGACGCGACCCAAATTGGCCACGCATGCCATTGGCACATGCCAACACGCTCGCTGGTAGCTTTTCCTACCAGGACGCGACCCAAATTGGCCACGCATCCCATTGGCACATGCCAACACGCTCGCTGGTAGCTTTTCCTACCAGGACGCGACCCAAATTGGCCACGCATCCCATTGGCACATGCCAACACGCTCGCTGGTAGCTTTTCCTACCAGGACACGACCCAAATTGGCCACGCATCCCATTGGAACATGCTAACACGCTCGCTGGTAGCTTTTCCTACCAGGACGCGACCCAAATAGGCCACGCATGCCATTGGCACATGCCAACACGCTCGCTGGTAGCTTTTCCTACCATAACGCGACCCAAATTGGCCACGCATGCCATTGGCACATGCCAACACGCTCGCTGGTAGCTTTTCCTACCAGGACGCGACCCAAATTGGCCACGCATGCCATAACTTTTCCTACCAGACGCGACCAAATTGTCCACGCATAACATGCCAACACGCCGCCGGTAGCTTTTCCTACCACGCTCATTTTGACTTTTCCCTACCAGATTTGACCCAAATTGGCCACGCATGCCATTGGCACATGCCAACACGCTGCCATTGGCATGCATGCCAACATGCGCTAGCTTTTTCTACTGTGCCATGGCCCTAATGGCCGAGCATTTTCCCGCACAACATATTCCTCTGGCGTGCCGAGATTCAATTATTTTCAACTCGAGAGAAGGTAACAAGACTCGAGAGAATGTCTCGAGAGAAGGTAGCGAGGCCAAATTCGAGAGAGTGTCTCGAGAGAAGTAGCAAGACTCGAGAAATGTCTCGAGAGAAGGTAGCAAGGCATTGTCTCGCTCGAGAGAATGTCTCGAGAGAAGGTAGCAAGAGACTCTGGGGCTCGCGAGAATGTCTGGCACATGCCAACACGCCGCCGGTAACTTTTCCTACCAGGACGCGACCCAAATTGTCCACGCATGCCATTGGCACATGCCAACACGCTCGCTGGTAGCTTTTCCTACCAGGATGCGACCCAAATTGGCCACGCATGCCATTTGCTCGCTGGTAGCTTTTCCTACCAGGACGCGACCCAAATTGGCCACGCATGCCATTGGCACATGCCAACACGCTCGCTTGTAGCTTTTCTTACCAGGCCATGGCCCTAATGGCCGAGCATGACATTGGCACATGCCAACATGCTCGCTGGTAGCTTTTCTTACCAGGCCATGGCCCTAATGGCCGAGCATGCCATTGGCACATGCCAACACGCATCGCTGGTAGCTTTTCCTACCAGGCCGTGACCCAAATTGGCCACGCATGCCATTGGCACATGCCAACACGCATCACCGATATCTTTTCTTACCTTGGCCATGGCCCTAATGGCCGAGCATGACATTGGCATTGGCACATGCCAACACGCATCGCCGGTAGCTCTTCTTACTGTGCCGTGGCCCTAATGGCCGAGCATGCCATTGGCACACGCCAACACTCTTGCTGGTAGCCTAACTTGCAAAACCGTGCAACCTACCACCAAGGCATTCCGCACATGCCATTGGCACATGCCACACATGCCACTAGCAGCTCTGGCATTGCCACTTGCACTCAAGGTGCAACCCGCAACGAAGGCATTCCGCACATGCCATTGGCGCATGCCACACGCGCCACTAACAGCGCCACTTGCACTCAAGGTGCAACCAACACTCGAGACATCAACACAAACTGGGGGATGCTTTCTAGGGTTTTTGTTTGGCGGTCACAGCATGCAGCATACACTACGCTCACATTAAGAAAGCGTGAGTAGGAATAAAGCGGTCAAATAAATGAGGAAATAATGGTGAAAACGTTTTCACCCATAAACACCATGCGGTTACCACCTCCTCCCATTATTTCACCCTTTACTCTCTTCCTTCATGAGGCCAGGGTACGTTTCAATCTCGACTTGTATAAATAGGTCTTACCTATTTCCACCAGACAACAAGTCTCGGTCAGGAGAAAAACACAACACTCTTAGAAAGGCAACTTTGCAAGCTCTCCAAAAATCTTTCATCTCTTGCAAGCTTCCTAAGCTTTCAGTTTGTGATACAAGTCGAGACACTACTCTCCCAGAATTATTCTGGTCTCAACACCTTTCTTTGATTCCCTCCCCAAATTAACCCTTCTCCTCCACTTTGTGACCGAAGCAAGTCTGGAACGGCCATTTCTTGGTTTAGGCCGGACTTGTACAGATTGATCTCTCGAATCTAGAAAGTGCTCACGTGCAGCATATTTGTTTAGGGTTTAAACCAGTTTCTCACTCACCTACCGAGTTTACCAAAATCGACGGAAATGATTTTTACCCATAAACAATTGGCGACCACAGCGGGAGGATTGATCTATCGGCTACAATGTCAGACTGTCGATCTCGTTCTTCGACCCAGATGTCAAGATGGTAGGGGAAGGCGACTCAATCCGACTCAACTCACCCGGACAACCCTGTTACCGGTTGTAAAAACTACACCCGAAAACTGGGACTCGGCCAAGATGCTACCAGGCGATTGGGGACTTGTCGGCGATGCTACCAAAGAAAGCTTCCTTTTACATGGAGAGGGGCGTGTTCGCTAAAACCTATGGAGTGAGTAAATTTAGACTGGGCAAGATATACGATCTGTTTTTAGGTTCTTAATATAACCGTCATACTATCATTCTTGTGCCTATTGCTAGCACACACTTTCATAAAAGCAATATTTCTTTCACAAAACATAATCGAGTTATATTATCAAAACCATTCATCCCGAAATAATCCAATATCCTCAAAAGCTACCACTGTCTATCAAAACCGTCGAACTTTGAACCTACATCCAAAGTATGTTTTTCAAAAAAAAAAAAAAGAAGAAGAAGAACCTAAATGAAAGTTTAACAGAGAACCATTCAAGGAAAATCATCCAACAGAGGTCTGCTCTTCTTGGAGAAAGTCAACTTTTCATTTTCAAGAGCCGTCTCTTCATAGTTAACATCTTGGAAAGCTTTTCGAGTTCTACCTCCTGTCGTGCAATCTCCTCTCGCAGAAAGGCTTTCGATTGCTTTGCATCTTTCGACTTCGGATCTCAGCAAGGCCTTCGACAAACCACGAAGCGTTAAACTCCTTTTCTACACACACGTCGCGATGGTGCTCCCGATCGGCAATAACGTCTTCGAAAAGCGGTGTGGCCAGTCACCTCACGCATGTCCTCGATGGAAGATAAAGCCTCTTCCACACGCTTAACCAAATGCAAATCGACTAGTGACCTTCTTGGTTGTGGCCATATGTCCATACTTCTCCCGATTCTCGTGTACAACGCCTCATACTTAGCCAAAGACGCTAAACCCGCCAAACCAAAGACATGAGCTGGATAAGGAACCAAGTACGGGGGATCGAAAATGGCGCCTGCAACTGGCCTCACGACTCGCAAAGGGTCTTTTTCAATGTTTACGGCAGCAACCATCAGAGAATCATCCACCGTTTGAACCACATCTGTGCCCGGCAATTGGCTAACTCCCATCTCCAAGTCACCGGCGGTGGTCACCAAAGGCAAGTTTTCGTGTGGCTCCACCCCAGAATCGTCCTCCGAACCGGATTCCTCCTGCGAACTTGAGTTAGACATTTTTCAAAAGAAGAAACAAAAGAAGAAAGAAAAAGAAACGCGAAACTCACCGAACCACTTCCCGAAAAAGAACCAGTGCTGCCAGAGGAATCACTCTCACTTGTCGAACTTTGTTCTTTCTCTGACTCATCACCGCTATGAGAAGGCTCAGTGCCGCCGGAATTCTTCGAAGAAATTGCCGTCTCCTGGCAACGTGCAAGGGCAGCAAAGTATTAACACTACCGAAGCCCCGGAAGAAACAAGACACATGTTTTCAGCAGAAATTCACGTGTTTTGAGACAAACCAACAAGGAGGCGACACATACCGGTTATTGGAAGAACTGAAAGACACGAGAGCTGCGGGAGGATCTTTTGAAACCGCCCGGAACCCGTCGGACGATTCTTCGTTCTCGTTCCTTTGCTCTGGGACTTTCCGAGTTGCCGCTGCAACTTTCGCTTGGGATCTCTCAACATTGGATACTTCTTCAAAACTCAAAACCGGGGAAGGTTTACAACGAACATTCTCCACCATGTTATTTACAAAATCTTGGATCATAATGAACTCATCGTACCATAACTCATTATAGCCGAAAGTCGTCGAAGTTACTCTTCCCGTTTGAAAGAAGGGAAGGCGGATACCCGGCTCAAGGGCACTTGCATTGAGGGCGGCATGCAATGAATCCTTAGGAACCACCAATTTGTAAGCAAGAGGCACCCCTTGATCGAAACCCATGTGACGAGCAAGACGGTCAATATTGTAAGCAGCTATTCGGAAAGACCCCATGAAGAAAGACGACATATAGCCGGACATGCAGCTTTGAATAAACAAGTTTTCACCAACACTCAAATTGCCGGTAGAAGATAAAGACATGATCGGAGCAGAAGAAAAGGTGTCAATTTGAGTCACCGACCTATGGACCGGCTCCCATGGGCGAAAACGATTTCATGCGACTTATCGAGAAGACTAACCAAGCTCATGCCAACTCTTGGGCCTTGTTCACCCATCGAAGAATTCGGGAGCCGCCCCAACTCGAGGGAATCGAAGGCAACGGTTTCGGAGCGTACTTCTCAAAGTGCTCCCATAACCAGGCTTGCGAGAAAAGCAACATGCACATATGAATCCACTTTCATGAAACCATTCGAAACTCGCATGTTCGCAACTAGGTGATCCAGATGCACATACGGGGGAACCAAGGAATAGCTTGCCAATGGGAAGAACTTCACCTTTTGCCAACTTCACAAAGAATCACTAGCAACTCGGTCTTATTTCCTTCTTTCCGGCAACCGTCATCGAAAATGTCTCTAGACAACCTAGAGAGCCAAAAATGCTTTGCAACATGAAGATCATCGCTTTTGTTTATCTTCCAGCTCGTCCGGAAACCATTGAGATATCCACCAGCTGTAAAAGCACCTTTCATCCTCTTTACGCGGAATCCTTCGACTTCGCAGTGGAGTCTTTTCGAGCGAAATCTCCCAACTTAGCGGCAAGGTCACCCCGCATCTTCTCCTCACCTTCGACAAACCGGATATTAAGATTCCTTGCGACCTTAGGAAGATTCAGCAAGAGAGCCACACTCTCCAAGGAGAAATTTATTTCACCCCATCTACATATGATCGTATGGGTGTCCGAACACCATATGGAGATGAAAGCAACCAAGCCCGAGATATCCTTCATAACTGAGATTTCTTGAAGCTCGACAAAGCATCAATAATCTGCGCTCGAGTCAAGTTGGTATTTATGTGCTCCTTACTCACCATGAACTCAACCCATCTATCAAAAGAACGCAATGGGCTTTGACACATCCTGAAATCAATGTTGGAAGAAGAATATACCCCTTTATGAAGACAGAACCGTATGGTGTTCTCTGGGCGAACTGAACGTGTTTTCTTTTCATCTTCACCACCGGTTAACAAAATTGACACGAAACCTAGGTGATTCTTCCGAGCAGGGGCGAGGGGTTTAGCAAAGAATTCATCATCCGTGTTTGGTATGGAACTATGAACGTCCTTCGATGAGGCGAAATTTTGTTCAGGTAACATCTTGTCGGATTTCTTCATAACAACTTAGTAACAAGATATCTGCACACGGAGAAAGACGAAATTATCTCCCTGACACATAACCGCACCCAACAAAAGGAAAACCTGGAAAAAAAAAAGAGAGGGTGTATTCTCTACGGGTTCAAAACTACACACGCAGTATTTTCTTCAGGTTCAAAATTATATACGCAGTATTTTCTACGGGCTCGAATGCGTCTATGGTATCCTTCTTCAGGTTCAAAATTATATATGGAGCATTTTTTTACGGGTTCAAAACTTCCCGCGCAGTATTTTCTTCAGGTCCGAAATTCATATATGCAATATTTCCTATGGGTTCGAAGTCATATGAAGCACATATACAGTATTCTCTACGGGTTCGAAAATGCACACGCAGTATCTTCTTCAGGGTTCAAAATTATATACGCGGTATTTTATACGGGCTCAAGTGCGTCTGCAGTATCCTTATTCGGGTTCAAAACTATATACGCAATATTTTCTACGGGCTCGAATGCGTCTACGGTATCCTTCTTCGGGTTTAAAATTATATATGGAGCATTTTTCTACGGGTTCGAATCATATATACAGTATTTCCCTTGGGTGCATATATACAATATTTTCTACAAGAAGCACGCCAAGAAATCATACGCGCAATATCATTGCAAGGATTATGAAAGAAAATGCCTACTTTTAGGGTTTGCACCTACATGAAAAGGGAAATAAGAGAAGTATTGGAAGACATACCTGGAACCCGGTTTTTCTTTATGACTCTGCCGCTAGTTTGCAAAGATGAAATAACAAAGATGAGAGAAAGGGATTTTATATATATGGGCGTGGAGATTCTGAAATAGGGAAGGATTTCCCTATACCAAAAATCGTGCATATAAGGAACGGGCCCACAAGGGCGCCCAACTTCCCAACATCGCCCAAGTTGCACCGGTCCCACCAATTGCACCCAACTTCCCAACGTTTCCCAAGTTGCACCGGTCCCACCAATTGCGCCCAACTTCCCAACATCGCCCAAGTTGCACCGGTCCCACCAATTGCGCCCAACTTCCCAACGTCGCCCAAGTCACGCCAGCTAACACGCTCAGCTTCCCCACCTTGCGCCGGTCCCGCCAGCTAGCACGCTCCGTTTCCCAACTCGTGTCAACTTCTCAATGCCGCCCAGCTTCCTGTCTCTCAATGACGCTGACTTCCCAATTGTGCCGGCCTCGGTTTTGTGCAAAATCGCCGAGGCAAGGATTCCAAATCCTATTTATAAAAAGGTCGACAAGCCTCCTCAATTCTCTTTATGATTTGTCATTGATAGTTTGTCACCATCTTATGCTTACCTCTCCTGTTCCGAGCTAAGCAGGGGACTTAATGTTGATGGTGGTTTTTAAACAAAGGGTAAAATCGTAAAACCCCAAATAACCTAATTTCACCGGTGACACATTTATTAGAACATTTAATGCATATAGTCAGTAATTAATAGGGGGTATTTTTTCAAATTAGGGTTACAACGAACAAAACCCTAATTCCCCTCCGTGCGAATGACAAATCATGCCAGCCACACCTAGCCCAAGCTAGCCGCGCCATGCCAAACGCACTCTGCCTTGGCCCTAGCTATGATAGTCACACCAAAACGCGCCAAAGCATGCCAACCATGCTAGCCACACCTCCGTGCCACTGGCTTATCATGCCAGCCACACCTAGCCCAAGCTAGCCACGCCATGCCAAACGCACTCTGCATTGGCCCTAGCTATGCTAGTCACACCAAAACGCGCCAAAGCATGCCAACCATGCCAACCATGCTAGCCGCACCTCCGTGCCAATGGCAAATCATGCCAGCCACACCTAGCCAAAGCTAGTCGCACCTCTGTGCCAATGGCAAATCATGCCAGCCACACCAAACGCGCCAAGGCATGCCAACTATGCTAGCCGCACCTCCGTGCCAATGGCAAATCATGCCAGCCACACCAAAACGCGCCAAAGCATGCCAACCATGCTAGCCGCACCTCCGTGCCAATGGCAAATCATGCCAGCCACACCTAGCCCAAGCTAGCCGCGCCATGCCAAACGCACTCTGCCTTGGCCCTAGCTATGCTAGTCACACCAAACGCGCCAAAGCATGCCAACCATGCTAGCCGCACCTCCGTGCCAATGGAAAATCATGCCAGCCACACTTATCCCGAGCTAGCCACGCCATGCCAAGCACTCTGCCTTGGCCCTAGCTACGCTAGTCACGCCACGCCAAGCCAAGCACCCTTACCTTGGCCCTAGCCACGCCATGCCAAAATGGCGCCCGCGCCTAGGCTTGCAAACCATGCAACCTAGGCAAAATTGGCCACGCATGCCATTGGCACATGCCAACACGCTTGCTGGTAGCTTTTCCTACCAGGACGCGACCCAAATTGGCCACGCATGCCATTGGCACATGTCAACACGCTCGCTGGTAGCATTTCCTACCAGGACGCGACCCAAATTGGCCACGCATGCCATTGGCACATGCCAACACGCTCGCTGGTAGCTTTTCCTACCAGGACGCGACCCAAATTGGCCACGCATCCCATTGGCACATGCCAACACGCTCGCCGGTAGCTTTTCCTACCAGGACGCGACCCAAATTGGCCACGCATCCCATTGGCAAATGCCAACACGCTCGCTGGTAGCTTTTCCAACCAGGACGCGACCCAAATTGGCCACGCATGCCATTGGCACATGTCAACACGCTCGCTGGTAGCTTTTCCTACCAGGACGCGACCCAAATTGGCCACGCATGCCATTGGCACATGCCAACACGCTCGCTGGTAGCTTTTCCTACCAGGACGCGACCCAAATTGGCCACGCATGCCATTGGCACATGCCAACACGCTCGCTGGTAGCTTTTCCTACCAGGACGCGACCCAAATTGTCCACGCATGCCATTGGCACATGCCAACACGCTCGCTGTAACTTTTCCTACCAGGACGCGACCCAAATTGGCCATGCATGCCATTGGCACATGCCAACACGCTCGCTGGTAGCTTTTCCTACCAGGACGCGACCTAAATTGGCCACGCATGCCATTTGCTCGCTGGTAGCTTTTCCTACCAAGACGCGACCCAAATTGGCCACGCATGCCATTGGCACATGCCAACACGCTCGTTGGTAGCTTTTCTTACCAGGCCATGGCCCTAATGGCCGAGCATGCCATTCGCACATGCCAACACGCTCGCTGGTAGCTTTTCATACCAGGCCATGGCCCTAATGGCCGAGCATGCCATTGGCACATGCTAACACGCATCGCTGGTAGCTTTTCCTACCAGGCCGTGACCCAAATTGGCCACGCATGCCATTGGATCATGCCAACACGCATCACTGGTAGCTTTTCTTACCAGGCCATGGCCCTAATGGCCGAGCATGCCATTGGCACATGCCAACACGCATCGCTGGTAGCTCTTCTTACCAGTGGCCCTAATGGCCGAGCATGCCATTGGCACACGCCAACACTCTTGCTGGTAGCCTAACTTGAAAAACCGTGCAACCTACCACCAAGGCGTTCCGCACATGCCATTGGCACATGCCACACATGCCACTAGCAGCTCTGGTATTGCCACTTGCACTCAAGGTGCAACCCGCAACAAAGGCATTCCGCACATGCCACACGCGCCACTAGCAGCGCCACTTGCACTCAAGGTGCAACCAACACTCGAGACATCAAAACAAACTGGGGGATGCTTTATGGGGTTTTGGTTTTGCGGTCACAGCATGCAGCATACACTACGCTCACATTAAGAAAGCGTGAATAGGAATAAAGCGGTCAAATAAATGAGGAAATAATGGTGAAAATGTTTTCACCCATAAATACCATGCGGTTACCACCTCCTCCCATTATTTCACCCTTTACTCTCTTCCTTCATGAGGCCAGGGTACGTTTCAATCTCGACTTGTATAAATAGGTCTTACCTATTTCCACCAGACAACAAGTCTCGGTTAGGAGAAAAACACAACACTTTCAGAAAGGCAACTTTGCAAGCTCTCCAAAAATCTTTCATTTCTTGCAAGCTTCCTAAGCTTTCACTTTCTCATACAAGTCGAGACACTACTCTCCCAGAATTATTATTCTGGTCTCAACACCTTTCTTTGCTTCCCTCCCCAAATCAACCCTTCTCCTCCACTTTGTGACCGAAGCAAGTCTGGAACGGCTATTTCTTAGTTTAGGCCGGACTTGTACAGATTGATCTCTCGAATCTAGAAAGTGCTCACGTGCAGTACATTTGTTTAGGGTTTAAACCAGTTTCTCACTCACCTACCGAGTTTACCAAAATCGGCGAAAACTGATAGGTGTAGAATACACCGTATTTACTATCTAGTATTTATGCTTTCTTTGCTATTTTTCGTGTGAATTATGTATCTTATGTGTAAATTTGAGTTAATAGGTGCTTTGGAGTCGCACGGAGGAAAAGAAGGAGAAACTACTCATTTAGAGTGAAAAGGACAAAGTCGTCATTTCATGGGCGAACACTATCCAGTCGGCCGAGGTTAAGGGGCCGCCGGTCGGGATGGCCCTTATCTACCGAGTGGGGTGGTCCTTATCAATGGGGTGTAACCATCCACCCATGCCCTAAATCGAATTCTCATTCTCCTTCTCAATCATTCCTAGTCCATCTCATTACACTACCAGGAATCAAGAAGAAATTGAATGTTCTTGAGAGAATTAGATCGAGATGTAGAAGGTGGGTTTGTCCTTGAAAATGGGTGAAGTTCTAAAGGGGTTCTTGGATGATTCTGTTGGTCGAGACAAGGATGGTGTCCATGTCACTCATCGGGAAATCGATGAGGGAAGAACGAACCGACTTGGTGAATTAGGGTTCTATGGAGGTTTGATTGAAGATTAATTGGAGTGCCGCAAACAATGGTGAATGGAGCTGGTGCTTGGTTCAATGGCTAAGTGAGGGCGACATGGCAAGCTCCCCACCAAATAAAGTTCTTACTTCATTAAAAGAAAGAGTTCATTTGCAGGCGATGGAATTGAAGATTTCTCTCAACAGCAACATCAACCAGACTTTGAGGTTTGCCGTATACTGAAATTGGATTTGTTGGTACTGTAGATTGACACTGTAACATGAAGAACTGGAGACGCATACAAGTTTGTTATGGGTGGTTAAGGTGAATATACAGATGGAGGTTTTGCTTGGAATTGGTGGTTAGGGTTCGAGCCTACTTCTGAATTTGAGATGAAGATCGAGAGAATTAGATGTTGTTTCTGTGGCGAGTTGAGGTTCAGTTGGTGTTGAAGATTTTTATGGGTTTTTGGTTGAAATTGGAATTGAATTGGTAAGTAAGCTGAGATGCAGAAATTATGCTGATGGTGGTTGTTATCGAGTTACAGGGCAGAGCTGGAGAAGATGGAATGGAGAATGGAAGAGCTCGAGCTAATCAAGTCAAGCTGGAGCAGGAGCTGAGATGTTGAGAATGTGCAGGAATTGAATGTGTGATTATTGGTTTTAGGAAGATCTGCAACTGGTGTTGGCTTGGGTTTGTGATGCCCAACCATTGTGCTAATGAATGTGAAGGCACTGGTAGTGATTTGGCTTGAGACTGTGCTGTAGAATGAATGGGTTTGAAGTGATGTTGTGATTGAGTTCTGAAGGATATAAGCTTATGGGCTGAATGAAGCTACATATTGAGGCTGTAATGCAGGTGTAGGCAATGGCAAAGATGGTAGCATCCGAGAGAGAAGATGAGAGAAGAATAAGATGGAACTGTTGAAGCTGAGAAGAACAATGAATGTTAAGGGTTATATGATGCAGCTGTTGTAGGTGCAAGTGCAGCTCTGGTAGAGTATATATTGCAGAGAATGCGGAGTCATGGTGCTTGGTCTTTGGTGCTTAAATCTTGAGTAGAAGTGGAAGTGAATCAACTTCGAGGGCTGGGCAGCTTGGATCTGGCATTGCAGTGCAGGATGATGCTGTCTATTTCCAGGTTCAGAAGAGGATTGCAGTGTGATGTTGCAGGGCAGGTGAACTTGAGCTGGTGAACTTCTGAGATGATATTGCAGCTCAAAGAAAGCTCATTGCAGGGAAGTAGGAGGTGATGGTGATTGAGTATGCTGGCAGGTGATAGAGTTGCAGGTTTTGAAGGTTGAGTCTGTGTGGTTTTGTGGCTCAAGGTTTTGGTGGTCAGCCACAACCGAATGAAATTAATGGCTCAATATGAGGCTACAAGTGACTGAGAGTCTAAACAGGGAGATATGGAGTTTGTGAGATGTTGCTGTCGAGTTTCAGCTGCAGTTTCTGGTGGCTTGGTTCTGTTGGTACTGGAAATCGAGAGTCGCCAAGGAATGGAATGTGCAGGCAATGAACTGGTACTTTTGGTTGCCAGAGCTGTGACAGAGCTGTGACTGATTTGTGCTGAAATGCTGTGAAGAAGTCTTGCAGGGTGATAGCCATCATGGCTGGGAGAGATGCAGGGAAGGCATGGCCATCTTGGCCGTGACTATTTTGGCCTGTGCAAAGTGGCCTCAGCTGGGACCGGTCGGTGAGTTAGCTAGCTGACTCGGTTCTGACTCAGTGACTCACCCCTTGACTCATTGACTGACGATGGCCGTTAAGTTTGACTTTTGACCGTTAGTCCTAACGGTGGACTGACGGAATATTCCGTCGAATATTCCACTGACGGAGAAATTTTCAGGTGGCCGGCGGTGACGTTTTCCGGCCGGATTCCGGCCACAATCCCAGCTTTCCGGCGAGCAAAAATTCCAGAATTTTCTATGGACTTCTCTCATGGGTGTGAAGACTTGGGCTTGGAATTGGATGGAGAATTGGACTCAAATTTGGAAAGAGAAGATGGAAGAGTTGAGAAAGGCTTGGTTTTGGAAATTGAATTGCTAAAAGAAAAGGATTCTATTCCTTGGAAGATTTGGAGAATATTGAAGCCTATAAATAGAGAAGTTTTCTACATCTTTTACACACCTCTCTACACACACAACACTTTTCTTTTCTTTATTCTTGGTGTGAACTCTTTAGCATGAGTAGCTAATTTTATTATTGATTGAGGATGAATTCCTAGTTCTTAATATGATTTAAGTTTTTGTTTTCAATTCTATCTTAAAATTTTTCACATGATTATCGTTTGTTTTTACTAATAGGAATGATCTTAATGACATTCATGATTGATTGATAGATTGTTTGGGTGGCCAACTAAATTGATTTGTTAATTGATCTAAAGCTAGTGAAAGTTAGGGGATAAGTAATCGTTTCTTGACTCTTTACATAAGTAGCAAACACGAGACCTTGCGGAGGGATTCAGTGGAGCAATTGTGTGTAAAAACAACGCTAGAAAGTGGACCAAGCGAACCGAGTCTAACTACTAGTACTAAACCTAAATTCATAGATCTTAATGCATTCGGGGAATTACATCTTGTAAGCGAACCTCAAGGTGGTTCTTTTGAATAGAATCTGATAACTAAGCGGACCTGTTACTCAGTGAAATAAGGGATTTTTGGGCTAGCTAAGCGGACCTGCTATCCTACGGTTGGTGATAATCTGTGACTAATAACAAGTAGAAAAGAACATAACTTTAATCATTGTTTTGCAACGAAGAAGGATTCCTTGATCTTGTCTCTCTTATTGCTTTCAACTTTATCTTTTAATTGCTTTGTTTATTTTCTTTTGCTTTTTACACCCCCTTTCGTGACAATTTTTACAACTAGAATCTCTTGCTCCTCGTGGGAACGAACTTGACTTCCATTATATTATTTTTAATTGAGTAGAAATATTAATTAATTTGATTGCACCTACGACACGCATCAAATTTTGGCGCCGTTCTTAGGGAGCGACGGATGATTTTAGTTGTTTTTATTTTTCTTTTTGCTTTATTCTTGCTTTGTTGGATTCTATCTAACTTAAGTTTCTGAGAATCTTATTTCAGGTACCGGTTTTCCATGTATGGTGGACAAGAGCAAGCATATTACAACAATCAATACGGTTTTCAACCTCAACATTATGACAACTTCCAACCATCCTTAGGATACAATCAAAACCAATCTTTTGGCTATGATCAAATTCCTACGAGAACCTTATGGATATTCTCATACATATCAACAACCTTATGACGGGTATGTAAGTGGACAATCACAAGGATGGGAGGATAGTTTTGTTTATGATCGAAATTCTCTAGTTTTGCGAGATAAGATGTCTGCCATGATTGGGGATCTTCAACAAAAGTTGCAAGAATCACATCGAGAAATTCAAAGGAATTCGGAGAAATTATACGAACAAATTAACCAACCTTTGGAGACTTTTGAAGACGCTAGTGTAGCTTACTCGAGCCTTGATCTTAATAATGATCAATCACCTATTCAAAAGGAAGAGCTTGAGGAAGATGCATTTATTGCTTGGAAAAAATTTCTTAGGGAAAGATATGAGTCAGCGGAAGTGTATGAACGTTGCAACAATGAGGAAGTTATTCCAACTCCGGATCATAATAAAGATCCTTCACCTATTCAAAAGGAGGAGATTGGGTGTGACTTACCTATTGTTATAAACGGTGTAACACCCGTACAAGAAGATTTTCCAATCTATACCGATGAAAATCATTTTAGTGAATGGCCCGATTCCGATGATGAGAATGTTGAAGAGATGATGCTAGAGGATGAAACCACATTCATTGATTTTGTGGAAGACCCAATTGAACTTGCTAATGATTTTAATGATGCCAAAACTTTGGTTAAGGTAGAAAACGACGAAGAATGGTTGCAAGGTTTAATAGAGGACCACGATATACAAGAGGTAAGTAATTCACTCGAATTTTTTAAGGATGAAGAGGATTCTATAATACAAGAGATTGTGCAAGGTTTGTCTAACCCTTTGCATATTGATTCTTCTCCTTTACCTCTTATTGGTTTGAATGTATGTGCTTCGAAAGTATTTTTGGATGATTTTGTTTCTAGATATCCACCATTGGAAACACTTGATGCTAACACTATGCAGGTTTGCCAAGAGGAATACATGGAAATTCCCAAATTCTATGTTCTTTATACACTTCCGAGTGTGGACGAGAATAAGTGTGGGGGAAATTTCTATCGAGCGATAATTTCACTATTGTTTTCTTGTGCTAATATTTGTATGGAGTTATTGTTTTCAAAACAGGTATTATGGGTGGATCCTCAAATTTTCAGATTGTTAGTATATGGGGAATGAATCTTACAAGAGCCAAGTCGGGCCGTCGACTTTAAAACAAGCGCTTAATGGGAGGCAACCCATAGGTTTTGTATTTCTTATCTTTTTGCTTTTGTTATTTCTTTTTCTTGTTCCATATCATGTTAAAATTTCCCACCTTGACTTTACTAGGAGGATTCAATTACATTGAGGACAATGTAAGGTTTAAGTGTGGGGGAGTGGTTAAGCATGTTTTTAAAACAAAAATTACAAAAAAATTAAAAAATTACAAAAAAAATTACAAAAAAATTAAAAAAATTTGAAAAAAAAAAAAAAAGTTTTACATAAAAACTTCAACTTTTAGAGATTTTAGAGTCACTAGCATACTTCTAGGTATGTTTACATAGAGATTTTGACCGACATAATTGAACTTGGAAGTGTTAGAGAATTACATTCGGATTTCTTGCTTGTTAGAGTGTTAAATAATGGATTTAATCATGCCGGTGATGCGAATTTGGTGCAGGGAGAAATGCGTTATTAGAGTTGCTGATCAATCATTAGTGGAGACTACCCATATTCATATCATGTGAGGCACCAACCAGAAATTTTCCATCTACTAAAGAGCTTCTTTTGTGTGTGTGTCACCGTACGTTAATTCCGGGTAGAATGGTGAGCTACCCAACCTCCCACCAATAGAAGCACTACTCTTTGATCTCTTGAGTGCTAATTTTGTCAATCATGAGGGTGACGTCTATAGATGAAAGCTTCCTTCTTGTAGTTCGATTTGCAGTTAGCACCATTCTCTCTCTTGACAACAACGGATCCATAGAAACACTCTCATCATCAACAAGGAGAGACATCAAAATCTACAAGGAAAGTTGGAAAAGTTCAAGGTTTACAAGCAACGGAACGAGAAAAAGAGCAAATTTCAAATATAAGTAAAGCAACATACAAAGAACAGATTTTTACATATATGTTGAGGACTTACAATATAATGAGGTAATTCTATATCCAAGTATGAAGACTTATTCATGAAAGCAAAGAAAATCAAAAGGTGAGAATTTTTGAAGTTTATGATTTCAAGACGATACAAGTTGTAAAGAATCAAGTGGTAAAATACTTCTTCCACGGCCATGGTTTATTTTGTATTTAATTTCTCTTGTGTTTCAAAAAAAAAAAAAAAAAAAAAAAAAAAAAAAGAGAAATATTTGTTTTGTTTTAATAAGCCGTGGGGAAGGAAAATCTATAAGGAAGTTTCAAGCGACAAGGATTTAAGGTAAAAAGAGTTATAAATTGTTAAGGATTTATGAAATTCGAGGGTTTATCATCAATAGTTGAAACCGAAGACGAAGACCAAGAAGATAAAGACAAGGAGCGGAAGACGTTTCTATTGGATGCCTTGAGAGTGGTGTTATCATAATTGGCGATCGGATGTGAAGGTGAGTAAGTAATCTCATCCTCGATAATAATGGTTGATTTCCTTTCGTAGAGATCGTCAGAAAAATGGTTTTTCAAAATATTAAAAGATGTGGGTTTTTAAAAATATTTCGGAAGTTGTCCTTCCCACCATTCAACGTGTCGCAGGATTTCTCTCTTCATTCCTACCTGCACACATGTGAGAACCATAAAAAAGCCGTCTTTTTGAGTGCAATTATCATAAAATCCTTTTTGGTGAGGCAGAAGTCGAGGCGAAATGCTTATTGATCGTTTCTCAAACACGCGTTCTCTCATTATGGTGTGGTTATTTCTCACTCAACATTTAAGAATGAGAATATGTTCTTTAGTATTTCTAACTTCTTATTACTAGCATGCAGAAACTCTATGTCCTCATAACTCTTTGGATGCTTGGGACGTTGGAACGCTTTGAAGTTGTGAGTTTTTAGTTTGATTTGCTCGAGGACTAGCAAAGTCTAAGTGTGGGGGAATTTGATAGGTGTAGAATACACCGTATTTACTATCTAGTATTTATGCTTTCTTTGCTATTTTTCGTGTGAATTATGTATCTTATGTGTAAATTTGAGTTAATAGGTGCTTTGGAGTCGCACGGAGGAAAAGAAGGAGAAACTACTCATTTAGAGTGAAAAGGACAAAGTCGTCATTTCATGGGCGAACACTATCCAGAGTCGAGCCGAGGTTAAGGGGCTGCCAGTCAGGATGGCCCTTATCTACTGAGTGGGGTGGTCCTTATCAATGGGGTGTAACCATCCACCCATGCCCTAAATCGAATTCTCATTCTCCTTCTCAATCATTCCTAGTCCATCTCATTACACTACCAGGAATCAAGAAGAAATTGAATGTTCTTGAGAGAATTAGATCGAGATGTAGAAGGTGGGTTTGTCCCTGAAAATGGGTGAAGTTCTAAAGGGGTTCTTGGATGATTCTGTTGGTCGAGACAAGGATGGTGTCTGTGTCACTCATCGGGAAATCAGTGAGGGAAGAACGAACTGACTTGAGCTGAATTAGGGTTCTATGGAGGTTTGATTGAAGATTAATTGGGTCTGCAAACAATGGTGAATGGTGCTGGTGCTTGGTTCAATGGCTAAGTGAGGGCGACATGGCAAGCTCCCCACCAAATAAAGTTCTTACTTCATTAAAAGAAAGAGTTCATTTGCAGGCGATGGAATTGAAGATTTCTCTCAACGAACATCAACCATACTTTGAGGTTTGCCGTATCTCTTGAAATTGGATTTGTTGGTACTGTAGATTGACACTGTAACATGAAGAACTGGAGACGCATACAAGTTTGTTATGGGTGGTTACGGTGAATATACAGATGGAGGTTTTGCTTGGAATTGGTGGTTAGGGTTCGAGCCTACTTCTGAATTTGAGATGAAGATCGAGAGAATTAGATGCTGTTTCTGTGGCGAGTTGAGGTTCAGTTGGTGTTGAAGATTTTTATGGGTTTTTGGTTGAAATTGGAATTGAATTGGTAAGTAAGCTGAGATGCAGAAATTATGCTGATGGTGGTTGTTATCGAGTTACATGGCAGAGCTGGAGAAGATGGAATGGAGAATGGAAGAGCTCGAGCTAATCAAGTCAAGCTGGAGCAGGAGCTGAGATGTTGAGAATGTGCAGGAATTGAATGTGTGATTATTGGTTTTAGGAAGATCTGCAACTGGTGTTGGCTTGGGTTGTGATGCCCAACCATTGTGCTAATGAATGTGAAGGCACTGGTAGTGATTTGGCTTGAGACTGTGTTGTAGAATGAATGGGTTTGAAGTGATGTTATGATTGAGTTCTGAAGGATATAAGCTTATGGGCTGAATGAAGCTACATATTGAGGCTGTAATGCAGGTGTAGGTAATGGCAAAGATGGTAGCAGCCGAGAGAGAAGATGAGAGAAGAATAAGATGGAACTGTTGAAGCTGAGAAGAACAGTGAATGTTAAGGGTTATATGATGCAGCTGTTGCAGGTGCAAGTGCAGCTCTGGTAGAGTATATATTGCAGAGAATGCAGGTCATGGTGCTGGTGCTGGTGCTTAAAGCTTGAGTAGAAGTGGAAGTGAACTGAACTTCAGAGGCTGGCAGCTTGGATCAACATTACAGCTGGGATGATCGCTGTCTATTTCCAGGTTCAGAAGAGGATTGCAGTGTGATGTTGCAGGGCAGGTGAACTTGAGCTGGTGAACTTCTGAGATGATATTGCAGCTCAAAGAAAGCTCATTGCAGGGAAGTAGGAGGTGATGGTGATTGAGTATGCTGGCAGGTGATAGAGTTGCAGGTTTTGAAGGTTGAGTCTGTGTGGTTTTGTGGCTCAAGGTTTTGGTGGCTGCTGTCAACTGAATGAAGCAGGAATGGCTCAATATGAGGCTACAAGTGACTGAGAGTCTAAACAGGGAGATATGGAGTTTGTGAGATGTTGCTGTCGAGTTTCAGCTGCAGTTTCTGGTGGCTTGGTTCTGTTGGTGCTGGAAATCGAGAGTCGCCAAGGAATGGAATGTGCAGGCAATGAACTGGTACTTTTGGTTGCCGTAGCCGTGATGAGCTGTGGATCGATTTGTCTTTGAAATCTTTTGTGAAGAAGTCTTGCAGGGTGATAGCCATCATGGCTGGGAGAGATGCAGGGAAGGCATGGCCATCTTGGCCGTGACTATTTTGGCCTGTGCAAAGTGGCCTGGCTAGGACCAGTCAGCCGAGTTAGCTAGCTGACTCGGTTCTGACTCAGTGACTCACCCCTTGACTCATTGACTGACGATGGCCGTTAAGTTTGACTTTTGACCGTTAGTCCTAACGGTGGACTGACGGAATATTCCGTCGAATATTCCACTGACGGAGAAATTTTCAGGTGGCCGGCGGTGACGTTTCCGGCGGGATTAGAGCCACAATCCCACTTTTCCGCGAGCAAAAATTCCAGAATTTTCTATGGACTTCTCTCATGGGTGTGAAGACTTGGGCTTGGAATTGGATGGAGAATTGGACTCAAATTTGGAAAGAGAAGATGGAAGAGTTGAGAAAGGCTTGGTTTTGGAAATTGAATTGCTAAAGGAAAAGGATTCTATTCCTTGGAAGATTTGGAGAATATTGAAGCCTATAAATAGAGAAGTTTTCTACATCTTTTACACACCTCTCTACACACACAACACTTTTCTTTTCTTTATTCTTGGTGTGAACTCTTTAGCATGAGTAGCTAATTTTATTATTGATTGAGGATGAATTCCTAGTTCTTAATATGATTTAAGTTTTTGTTTTCAATTCTATCTTAAAATTTTTCACATGATTATCGTTTGTTTTTACTAATAGGAATGATCTTAATGACATTCATGATTGATTGATAGATTGTTTGGGTGGCCAACTAAATTGATTTGTTAATTGATATAAAGCTAGTGAAAGTTAGGGGATAAGTAATCGTTTCTTGACTCTTTACATAAGTAGCAAACACGAGACCTTGCGGAGGGATTCCGTGGAGCAATTGTGTGTAAAAACAACGCTAGAAAGTGGACCAAGCGAACCGAGTCTAACTACTAGTACTAAACCTAAATTCATAGATCTTAATGCATTCGGGGATTACATCTTGTAAGCGAACCTCAAGGTGGTTCTTTTGAATAGAATCGATAACTAAGCGGACTGTTACTCGGTGAAATAAGGGATTTTGGGGCTAGCTAAGCGGACCTGCTATCCTACGGTTGGTGATAATCTGTGACTAATAACAAGTAGAAAAGAACATAACTTTAATCATTGTTTTGCAACGAAGAAGGATTCCTTGATCTTGTCTCTCTTATTGCTTTCAACTTTATCTTTTAATTGCTTTGTTTATTTTCTTTTGCTTTTTACACCCCCTTTCGTGACAATTTTTACAACTAGAATCTCTTGCTCCTCGTGGGAACGAACTTGACTTCCATTATATTATTTTTAATTGAGTGGAAATATTAATTAATTTGATTGCACCTACGACACGCATCAAAAACGATTTTTACCCATAAACAACTGGCAATTGAACCGAGTATGATAAATAAAATGTTGATCACGGGAACAACGTAAAATTATTAGCGTTTGAATCTGGAATCATTAACCTTGGACTCAAAACCCTAATTTGGTCAATTGATGATTTATTGATGGTTTATTGAGAATTAACCACAGAAAAGGAGGGACCGGCTACATGGGTGTTTATGGGTGAAAACTACTCCTGCAGAATTTGGTAATTTGGGGTGTGGATGAGGAATGAATTTAAACCTTAAACAAATGCACTGCGCGGTGAGTGCTTGTAGATTCGAGAGATCAATCTGTGCAAGTCCGGCCTAAACCAATAAATGGTCGTTCCAGACTTGTTTCGGTCACAAAGTGAAGGAGATGGGGTTAATCTTAGGGAGGGAATCGAAGAAGCTGTTGAGATTGTGAAGGTGTTGGCTTGCTTATGACTTGTAACAGAAAGGTGAGCAGGCTTGTGGTTGATGCAAGCAGGCTCTGGGTGTTGGAATACGTTTTGTATTAACACTTGGTTTTCTGTCTCGTCCCGAACTTGTGTTGTTGTTTGAAATAGGGCGGAGAACCTATTTATACAAGTCATTGAGCCTTATTCACGTCTCTCGTGGGAAGTGGAGGAAGTGGAGTGATGGAGTAGTGGAGTTGTGCGTCGGTACGACATGACCCGTCTTGCCCACTTCTCATGTTCATCTCTAACCGTCCATGACTTCCTAACACGTTCTTGTGATGGCGCGTTGCACGCGCACGCTGTAAACCGCCAGACCAATACCCCGCATGTATCCCCCCGAGTTTGTGACATGATTGATTTTTGGAATGTGTGGATCGTGGATCCACGAAAGATAGCATGTAATCTTTGAATTGAATAATGCGTTATTCGGGAAGTCGATACTTGTGAAGTACCGTGTGTATTTTATGCAGTCTATCGCATCATGGTGTGGTAAAGTGATGGGTAATGACGCCTCACGACCAATTAACTCCTAACCAAGGTTGTATAACCGGTGGTGAAGTTGGACGGATGAGATGATCTTTGAGACACTCATCTGCGGCCGTTAATGAAATTAGGGTTTTGAAGAGGTGCGCAAGCATCACTCTTCAGCTTGGTCGAAACCAAGCATGGGATACAATTTTGTCCAGGCCGACCATACATGCGTGTAGACGGCATGACGGTGTAGGTGCCCGGTACTCCATTCCCTCACGAAAGTATGATCCGGGTCACTCAATTCATCCTAAGTGAAATCGAGTGGTTGGGATCAATTTGCGATAGAAAACCAATGCCGCAAGGGCCGCTCATCACGCCCTCTTCGAGCGCGCGTCCCAAGACGACCAATCTTGGTCGGACTTGGTCGGTTGGCCTGGCATGAAGGTGGTAGACCGGTGTTCACGCCTATACCCGAATATCCCATTAAAACGTGATCCGAGCCATCTAAATCGTCCGGCGAAGTTGAGTGGTCGAGATCGGTTGTGGTTTGGGAGGCGTGGCCATGCTAGTTTGGGCGCACGTTTTGGATTAACCGGGCATGGTATGCCTTGGCCGAACACATGAGGAGGTAGGTGGGCCCACGGTGGTCATCTTTGGTATGACCGGACACTGCTTAATCTAATCTGTGACCCTCCATTCGTGTCGTAGAAGATGGACGCGCGTGATGGCTTGAAACCCTAATTTTGGCTTTCAAAGCCGTGCGCCATGCTCTCTTTGGGCGTACAAATTTGTTGCAACCAAGTATGGTTGGTCTTGACCGATTGGTCAAGTGTGTAGGCGGTCCCACGGTGATCGTGTTGACATGCTCTGGCCCCTTTGAATCTACATCTACACCCTCCATCTATACCTGCGAAGATGGATGGTTGAGACTGTTTTGCGACACATGTAATATGCCGCAAACCCTAATTTAGGGTTTTCCGTCCATAATGCTTGGTATGAACGGTTTCTTGGCAAGCTAGGCCAATCACCGACCATGCGGGTCGGCCGTGGGTATTCCATACCGCTTGGGGGTGATGGAATTGATGCGGGGTCATCCAATCATGCTTATGGAGTTGGATGATTGCGATCGAATCATATCCGGACCGATACGGTCGGTCCGGATGCTCAATCGGGCTAGTATAACACACCAAGAGGGGCTCAATCGGGCTAGTATAACACACCGAGAGTCGGCTGTACGGGTATTTCGTACATGGTTTCATTATAGTGCTTGGAGGTTCGTGTTACTCTGTAAGAGTAACACTTTCGATCGTCATGCCACACTAATAATGAGTACTGGAAATACAAGGCTGATATGAAATTCACAGGAAGGGATTGTTGCTACATGCTCCAACCTGGAGGAATTTCATGTATTCACAAAATGGGATTGTTGCTACATGCTCCATTCTTGGTGAATTAAGTGAGGGAGTATCCAACACTTATAAATGGCTTTATCTTTTACAAGATGTCGGCGCATGTTTTTTTCGGTTTTTACAAATTTAACCTTAAACGAAAATCCACCATCAACATTAAGTCCCTTCCTAGCACATAATGGTTACACTATTATGTGGTAGGCATGAGATGGTGACATACATATATACTTTGAAATGACCAAAGGCTAAAGTAGATACATATTTACTGGATAGTCGGGCGTTGCCACAGGGCGTTGGTTGGTTACGATTAAGGATGCGAAGGAAACAGGACTTGATCCGGTGAGTCGCTTTGGTTCCTCTTGTACATATTTGAGCTCGGCCGCTTCTTCGGTGTACTTCCTTCATCATACACGGCTTTCCTCGGGTATATCGATAAGCCTCGTCGATTGTTATCCCGAATTAGCAGCCTTCATAGGTGGCAAGTAAAGACTTCTTTTTCTTCTCGGGATTACGTCGACTTGTGAGATTATAAAGAATCGTCTCACGTGGTAGTTTATTCTATATCTCTACGGTATTGCTCGATCTTCGATTGACTTGATCGATTGATTTGGTTTTTTGATTTTTTTTTGTGTGCGCTCATAACCTCCTCTCCTTTGCGGTTTATCATGGAAGCGGTGACGATCATTCTGTTGCTTCCCCGAAAGAAGTTTCGAAGTTGACAAGCCCGAAAACCGTGCACACGAAGATGTAATGGCTAAGATCGATCTTAAAGCCGCGAAGTCGGTCGTGCTATACGGGGATGTCTATCTCCCACCTTCGTATTGCCGAGAGGACGTATCCGTGCACTTTCAGGCTACGATTGACATGGAGGAGCGGTGGAGGCGCGAGGAAACGCTGCGGACACTAGTAAGCGCAAGGGCGAGAGAGATTTGCGGCGCGGTTGAAGAGGCGGAGAGTTGAGCATAAACGACCTCCGAGTGAAGACAAGTGTGATTACCCGATCCAGACGGCGTGATAATTCTTGATTATGATACAGACGAACCTGAACATGTGAAAGCAATTTGCGCGGCCCCCCCGGTGTTGCTATGCCCTTTGATGCTCCGCCGGTGATGTTGGGATGGAATGCGGCTGCTGCTGCGGAGATGTCTCGATGAAGCAGCTGAGGTAGATCGAAGGAGGAGCATCAACAGTGACGGCGCTGAAGCAGAACCTGACAGTGGTGCAGGCGATGTCGATCCTCTTGACGGCTAAAACCTCTTTTCTTCTTTCTTCTTTCCAAGTATATTTTGTACGCTTGAACATCTTCCTTGTACTCGGTGGCGGACGGGTTCAAGGTTTTTCCTCCATTTGATTGTTTGAATAAAGTTTTTCTTTTATAATCCTTTGTCAAGACTGCAAACGAACCTTCTCAGGCGCAAGGGTGCGCCTTCACACGTAATCCTTAGTGATAAAAGAAGTAATACTATAATGGAATATCCACGGACCTGTGCTCCTGATGCAAGATCTTCTTGGCTTTGCTGGGGCAGATGGCTCAAATCATTTTTCCTTTTGTGCACACGTTCTATTTCCTTCTTCCCATGAGATGCTTATTTAGGATTTCCTTTCCTGCTTAGTGTGTTGATTTAGGTCGACTCAGGGCTTTGTGTTTTTAGGGGTAGAGAGGTTCTCAGATGGAAATAATACTTCAATTAAATTGAGAATTGAAAATTGGAACCCTAACTGTGAATGCAAGTATTGCAATCATTTTCTGGAGGAATTACAAGTATGACATGAAACTGTAAAAAGGAAACACGCTGGAAAAATAGCACAGCGTTTTAAAGAGTGGAGGATGCTGGAAAGTGGTAGCACAGTATCTTAAGTTCGGTAGGGTTTGAGCCATCGTGAGTGAATTGTTATGCCCTCTAGTTTATCAGCGTTGATGAGTTTGCATTAGCCGCCTAGGATAACATCTGCTACCAGGTACGGTTCATCTTCTCTTTCGGTAGGCAAGTCAGGTGGAGTGGTCATCTTCACCGTCACGCTCCCAACATTGAACGTAGTCGCCTTCGTCACCAGGTCTCCAATTCCAAACGGGTTTGGTCATGCAAATACTTGGACCTTAGCCTCATCGTCTTTGACCAAAACAGCTTCCACGCTCCTGATAAAACGCTTGAAAGGGCCGGCCTCCCATTCACATCTCTTAGACGGGGTTGGTTTGTTGATTGGAGCCAGTCCCCAGGACTTATCAGAATGAGGGGCGGTAGGTTGCAAAGAGAGTTGTGTGATGAGACTTACTTGACATCGGGACCTTTCAATGTATGCCGACAGGCTCTCCCCGGGAAGTTGTGTCACATCGGCACGTTGCTGGTGCGGCAGCAAACAATCATCAGGAGGTCCAGAAGGCGCGTTGGAGATTCTTTCAGGTACCGAAACCGGTAGAGGACAGACTTCCAGTATGGCTTTGTTGTCCTGCATCCAAGAGCGCCCTAGGATCATTTCGTAGTTGGGATGATCTTTGACTATGTAGAACTTTGCTTGCGTCGAGGCATCACCCAATTTGACTTCAAGATCAATGTATCCATATGCATCTCTAAGCTCTCCTGCTGAATCTTTAACTACAGTTGGGTGACGAGTAGCTTCCTGCTTCGAAATCTTTGCCGCTCTCAAGGTCTTGACAGTAATGATGTTAAATTCGGAAGCCGTATCAATCAACACGCTATCGAATTCAACGTTTCTCAAACGAGTGATGGTTAGGAGTCCCAAGTTTCCATTGCTCATGTCTTTCAGGAAAGACTGGGGTTCCTGGACTGCTACTGGATGCAAACGCCTACCTGACACAACGTGGTTGAGGGTCGCAAATATGCCTTGACGTTGTCCTTTGGAGAAGTACAAGATTTCACATATGTGCTCCATCATAGATTGTACGGTCTTGCGAACAGAATCCCCAGAAAATCATGCGGTTCACGATAGGTAAAGGGTCTCTATGAACACCCTCGTTTCCAAGCCGGAGTTCCCCTGTCTCTACCTTTTCCCTGAATATCTGTTTCAACTGTTTGCAATCTTTGGTTGGATGATGGACGAACTGTGGTAGCGACAATATCCGGGATCTGCCATTTCTTCTTCGGTTGGAGGACGTCGATAGGGGGCGGATTTACGGCGTCGTCTTGGATCCACGCTTCCAAGAGCTCTATCACTTCATTCATGGGAAAAGGAAAACCCGTGTCTTTAGTGTTTTGTGCAGGAGTTTTGTCTGCTCCTTTTCGAGACGAAGTCTTGTGTGCTTAGGGATGTCCGCTTGGTTTGTTGTTCCGTCACAGGAGCTTTCCTTTTCTCTCCTCCGCCCACTACACTCACAGAAGGACCGGTGTTGTATTGCTTGTTCGTGAGGCGCTTGCTCCCTCGACTTTCACGTGAATCTTCACTTCGAACAACTCGGTTCTTTCTAGTAGTTCCTGTGCGATTGTTGCTTTGAACGTTTTGCGGCCTCGTGGAGTTCGAGAGAACGTTTGAAAGCCCGGGTTCTCTAACAGAGCGCGGTATATGGGTATCATCCCGTTGATGCACAACTCCATCAATTGTCGTTCGGTGACGTTCGGGTCATGACAATCCAGCGCTTGAGTTCTGAATCTTTTGACGAAGTCGTTAGGATGCTCGTTGTTCCGCTGAAGAATTCTTCCAAGATCTGAAAAGGTGATTTGTTCAGACACGAAGAAATATTTTCGTAGAAAGCACCGACCATCTCGCTCCGAGTTGGATATCTTTGTTAGGTGCGATGTTGTTGTACCAGTGTATGCCCTCCCGTAAGTGATTTCGAGAATTCTTTCGTAGCGAGAACATGATTGTATTCATGTTCCCCCAAGGATTCCAAGAATCGATAGACATGTTCACGAGCATTACCGAGTGCCGTCGTAGAGGGAGAACGGGAGAGGTGTAACCTCTTGGAAGAGGGATTCGTTGCATATCTTGAGGGTATGGAGGTTGGTGTTGGTGTGCATCCGTCGATTTCCTTTGCCTCGGCTTTGAAGGAGTCGTTCTAGATCCTCACGTGTGATGAAGTTGGGTGGCTGGTCCCTTTCTCTTGAACATTCGGAGCAATACGAGCTTACGCCCGAGTGGAAACGCTTTGCTCCGGGTGAATTGAAGGCATCTCTTGTTGGCTCCAAAGATTGACGTGAATCCTGCGGCAATCGTTCAGTCAAGGTCTTGAGGAAAGTGAGTACCTCCTTCTGAGTTGCGGCCATATCTGTTTGAGTCTTAGCAAGAACTTCCTGTTTCTCCATCAAGTATGCAACGGTAATAGACGGTGGTCCTCCTCTTGTGCCTCCGGCTCCTCGTCCTGATGGGGGAGTGAAAGTTGTTGCTCTGGTGACCACTGGAGGTGTTACACTTGAGGAGATGCCGGGATTTGCGGCTGCTCTGGCTCTGGTGATGGGAGGCGTTACACCTACGGGGATGTCTCCTGCTCCGCTAGTGTTGGTGATAGAGGTAACGGCTCCTCGAGATGTGTTTGCTACGGTAGCTCCACTGACAGGTACTTCGACACTAGGATTGGTACCCACACTAGCCCCATCGAGTTGATTGCTTGATCCAGGACCTTAATTCCACCATCTTGAAATGAATTGTTGATTGAATTGATTCTAAGATCTACCCTTTTGAAATTGATAAAATTGAATCGGATTTCGAAGAAATTGACTTTACAACCGAGAGATTAATCTCCCACTGTGGTCGCCAATTGTTTATGGGTGAAAACTACTCCTGCAGAATTTGGTAATTTGGGGTGTGGATGAGGAATCAATTTAAACCTTAAACAAATGCACTGCGCGGTGAGTGCTTGTAGATTCGAGAGATCAATCTGTGCAAGTCCGGCCTAAACCAAGAAATGGCCGTTCCCGGACTTGTTTCGGTCACAAAGTGAAGGAGATGGGGTTGATCTTAGGGAGGGAATCGAAGAAGGTGTTGAGATTGTGAAGGTGTTGGCTTGCTTATGACTTGTAACAGAAAGGTGAGCAGGCTTGTGGTTGATGCAAGCGAGCTCGGGTGTTGGAATACGTTTTGTATTAACACTTGGTTTTCTGTCTCGTCTGAACTTGTGTTGTTGTTTGAAATAGGGCGGAGAACCTATTTATACAAGTCATTGAGCCTTATTCACGTCTCTCGTGGGAAGTGGAGGAAGTGGAGTGATGGAGTAGTGGAGTTGTGCGTCGGTACGACATGACCGATCTTACCCACTTTTCCTGTTCATCTCTAACCGTCCATGACTTCCTAACACGTTCTTGTGATGGCGCGTTGCACGCTGCACGCTGTAAACCGCCAGACCAATACCCCAGTATGTATCCCCCAGTTTGTGACATGATTGATGTCTGGAATGTGTGGATCGTGGATCCACGAAAGATAGCATGTAATGATGAATTGAATAACTGCGTTATTCAGGAAGTCGATACTTGTTAAGTACCGTGTGTATTTTATGCAGGTACTGCATCATGGTGTGGTAAAGTGATGGGTAATGACGCCTCACTGACCAATTAACTCCTGACCAGGGTTGTATAACCAGGCTGGTGAAGTTGGACGGATGAGATGATCTTTGAGACACTCATCTGCGACCGTTAATGAAATTAGGGTTTTGAAGAGGTGCGCAAGCATCACTCTTCAGCTTGGTCGAAACCAAGCATGGGATACAATTTTGGCCAGGCCGACCATACATGCGTGTATACGGCATGACGGTGTAGGCGCCTGTACTCCATTCCCTCACGAAAGTATGATCTGGGTCACTCAATTCATCCGGTGAAATCGAGTGGTCGGGATCAATTTGCGATAGAAAACCAATGCCGCAAGGGCCGCTCATCACGCCCTCTTCAGGCGCGCGTCCCAAGAAGACCAATCTTGGTCGGACTTGGTCGGTTGGCCTGGCGTGAAGGTGGTAGACTGGTGTTCACGCCTATACCTGAATATCCCATTAAAACGTGATCCGAGCCATCTAAATCGTCCGGCGAAGTTGAGTGGTCGAGATCAGTTTGTGGTTTGGGAGGCGTGGCCATGCTAGTTTGGGCGCACGTTTTGGATTAACCAGGCATGGTATGCCTTGGCCGAACACATGAGGAGGTAGGTGGGCCCACGGTGGTCATGCTGGTAT
This sequence comes from Papaver armeniacum, assembly GCA_023531295.1. Classification (NCBI taxonomy): domain Eukaryota; kingdom Viridiplantae; phylum Streptophyta; class Magnoliopsida; order Ranunculales; family Papaveraceae; genus Papaver; species Papaver armeniacum. The sequence continues at coordinate 58,291 of JAJJWW010010565.1, read as the reverse complement.
GACCGGACCTGCTAATCTAATCTGACCCTCCATTCGTGCTTGGGAGAAGATGGACGCGCGTGATGGCTTGAAACCCTAATTTTGGCTTTCAAAGCCGTGCGCCATGCTCTCTTTGGGCGTACGAATTTGTTGCAACCAAGTATGGTTGGTCTTGACCGATTGGTCAAGTGTGTAGGCGGGCCCACGGTGATCGTGTTGACATGCTCTGGGCCCTTTGAATCTACATCTACACCCTCCATCTATACCTGCGAAGATGGATGGTTGAGACTGTTTTGCGACACATGTAATATGCCGCAAACCCTAATTTAGGGTTTTCCGTCCATAATGCTTGGTATGAACGGTTTCTTGGCAAGCTAGGCCAATGACCGACCATGCGGGGTCGGCCGTGGGTATTCCATACCTGCTTGGGGGTGATGGAATTGATGCGGGGTCATCCAATCATGCTTATGGAGTTGGATGATCTGCGATCGAATCATATCCCGATCGATACGGTCGGTCCGGATGCTCAATCGGGCTAGTATAACACACCAAGAGGGCTCAATCGGGCTAGTATAACACACCGAGAGTCGGCACAGTACGGGTATTTCGTACATGGTTTCATTATAGTGCTTGGAGGTTCGTGTTACTCGTAAGAGTAACACTCGATCGTCATGCCACACTAATAATGAGTACTTGAAATACAAGGCCGATATGAAATTCACGGAAGGGATTGTTGCTACATGCTCCAACCTGGAGGAATTTCATGTATTCACAGAATGGGATTGTTGCTACATGCTCCATTCTTGGTGAATTAAGTGAGGGAGTATCCAACACTTATAAATGGCTTTATCTTTTACAAGATGTCTGCGCATGTTTTTTTCTGGTTTTTTACAAATTTAACCTTAAACGAAAATCCACCATCAACATTGGGATTATGGGTCGACCATGTAGTGCCCAGATGCTCACGTTAGCAAATATCAATATCTCCTGAAGACCAGTTAATTTGTTGATTAAATGCTGGTTTAATCATTTATTAAAATAATGTTGAACCTTAGGTGATAAAACCCAATTAATTATGAAGAGATGAGGGACCGACCAAGGGGTCATGAAACCGGCCCTGGGTGTTCACGGGATCAATTGATGATCGTTCCATCAAGTTCCAAGTTGTTTGGAAGAGTTTTGGACCTAATACGTGCAATTGTGCAAATTAGGTCAAATCATGAGAATACGTGGGACTGGCTTCTTGCAAGCCAAATAGCCAACCTTGGTCGGTCAAGATAACATGCTCACGTCACCAAAGTGTCCGTGTGTCAATTATGAGAATTTTGATATTTTCTGGTGTGCATTTGAGCAATCATTTGAGAAAATATGAAGAAATCAGGGTTTTTGACGAAACCGACAAAACTTCATGAGATGAAGGAAAATAATAAAAAGTGAGGGAACCATGAAGTGTGGGACCGGCCATGGTCGAGGCATGGCTGGCCGGCCAAGGAGCTTGGTCCCACACGTTTTTCCCAATTTTCATAATATTTTCATGATTTTATGGAAATATGATAAAACCAAGGAATTTGTTAAAACCAATGAGGTTTTGTTGAAATCAAGGGGCTTCCATGAGATGAAGGAAACAAAAATATTAATAATAATAAAATAAGGGCGTGTGGGACCGGCTTGAGCATGGTTGGCCGGCTAGGGCCCGGTCCCGTGAGTGTTCCCTTATTTTATGTATTATTTCATGATTTGAAGAAGTTTTCATAATTTGAAAGAATTTTCATAATTTGAAGGAAATATCATGAAATCAAGGAATTTCATAAAATCAAGGAAATATAAAAATAATAATAATAGAATAAGGGGTTTGTGGGACCGGCTAGGGCATGACCGGCCAGCTTGGGCCCGGTCCCACAAGTTTCCTTAATTTTATGTATTTTTGTGTATTTTCCCATAATTTGAAGGAATTTCATAATTTGAAGGAAACATCATGAAATCAAGGAATTTCATGGGATTAAGGAAACATGAAAAATATAATAATAATAATAAAATATGGCATGTGCGGCCAGCTAGGGCATGACCGGCCGGCTATGCCCTGGTCCCATGGGTTTCCCTAATTTTATATTATTTTTCATGGGATCAAGGAAATATCATGAGATTAAGGAGTTTTCATGAAATTAGGGAAATAATAATAAAATAATGAGGAACCATGAGGTGTGGGGCCGGCCGGGATCAAGGCATGGCCGGTTGGCCAATAATCATGGCCCCACAATATTTTCCCTAATTTTATATTATTTCCTCAGTGTGAAGGAAAAACCATGAAACTGAGGAGTTTCCTCAAAACGAAGGATATTTGTTCAAATGAAAGGATTTTCATGAGGTCAAGGAGAATAATAAAATATAGAATTTGGGCGTGGGACTGATCACGGCATGACTGGACGGTCGGCGAGCCAGTCCCCTAGCGCCTTGACTATTATTTTATTATTTTCTTTCCTATTTGCATAGGTTCATCGTCTCGTCGTATTTTGAAATACTTGTTTGTTCATTCAGGTGTTTGTTAATGCATTATTTGTCGAATACATTTACACCATTTGGTTGGGGCTTACTCGAAGGTAACTCGTATTCCGTGTGTTGAATATTTATTACTAACCCATGGAATTCTCTTTGGGAAGAACCATAAATTGAAGTAACGAAATATTATGAAAATATTGAATATTTTCCAGGGATTTGAATCTATTGATTTTGAGAATAATTCATTAATGGCTCTATACTAGTACGATCATCTAGGAGCGTTAATTATTCAGGAATTGAGTGATATGAGCTTGTTGAAGCGTCATACTTCTTTCATATAGTTAGGGAAAATATTGTTACATCCTGAAGACATTATTGCTCTATACTAGCAGGCAAGCTGTCTAGGAGCCGTCTAATCTTTCGATTCTATATAGAAGTAATTACTGAAATTGCTCAGTATTCATGAGATATGCCATTGCCTCAGCTGAGAGACTACATATCTATATATACTCTAAGAGACAGTATTCTCAGTCAGAGATTCTCATGATCTTTCATGCTTTTGATAAGAGACATGAGCCTCGATATTCATCTGATTACTGGATCAGGAATACATATAATTATGGGTTTACGATTTTAGCCTTTGTCGAAAATCCACCATCTACAACATGGCGAATTCTTGGTGGAAGAATACAATATCGATAGGGCGGCTCGGCAAATGGGTATGGATCAGTGTGTTCCGACTTTTCGAAGAAGGAAACCCTTAGTTGAACAGCTCATGACCCATCTGGACCGCACACATGTGGAAGGAAGTGAATTTTGGTTCCCCAGCTCTGATAGAATCACATATGTAACTCTGGGTTACATAGACTTTTAGGATCAACAACTCAGGCGTTTACTTGATTTCGTGAGAGTTGATCAACCTTTAGTGAAGGAGCCTCCTTCTGCTGAGATGATTGCTACTCGACCAAGATTGAAGCATTTCCATGGTAGTGATAAACGGAAAACATCTCCAGGATGTTCACAAGTAAGTATTCTTTACGAAGTCTTCATAAGATTACGATAATTGCCTTTTGATTATTGCATCAAAAATTTCCACAGGACGGTCGTAACGTAAGACCTCGAATCGATGTAGACTTCTCAGAAACTGAAGCGACTATTCATGGTGGAGAAGGCAGGAGCAATAATTATAAGATGTTACCTAACACCATAAAGTCCCCAGTGATTTGTTTGGTGAGTCGTCGATGTCTTTTTTCACCATGACTTCTTCTCATCCGTGTAATTAGGATCGTATAACCAATGTTTGTTACTTTGTTATAGAATTTCACTATATCGAGTATTGACGGTCTTCAGTTCTCTGCTGCTGGGCAAACAACTTCTGATTTGAATGATGGAGAAGATGTTGTAAGTATTTCTTCATATAACAAATTATGATGCTTTGTAGATAAAATGCTAATTGTTGAGAATATATCCAGGAGGATGTTTCCATGGAAGTAGAGAGCACCAATGATGTTCGTTTGGAGGATGGCGATAATGGACACTCCCAAAGCTCGAAACCGAATGAAAATAATGGTGCTATTGATGCTGATACAAGCAATTCTGATTCTTTGAACGCAGGAGTAGGTATGTCTGAACTTGAAGGAAGAGGACTGGTCAAGTCATCATCATCAACCACTGTCACATTTGGACGTCTCTGCAAAAAAGGGGGAGAATGGACTGGTACGGCTTTCTTAACCCGGCGAGCACGAACAGAAGAGTCATCGCAAAGCTGCTCATCCCGAGTCTCAAACGGACGTGCACGCTTGACAGAAGATCCTGGGTGATACGAAGAAGATGATCTGCTGTTGCTCGACATGTTGGAGAGATAGAGTTTTTCTGCAGAAAAATCTATCAATGAATAGCGGTTTTAAACCCCGCATACACACTGAAGGAAACCCTAAGGGAGACCGAATCAACTACAACGGAACTCGTCCAACGAATGAGGTCTCAACGCCGACCAAGTCGTACTTTTCTCCCAAACCCTAATCAGGACTCCCAGGGCAACACCTGACGATGTCGACCGATGCGGTAAATGTATATTCAATTTAGCTTGGTTATTTCTGTATACAAACTTGTCACCATCTTATGCCTACCCCACAATAGCGTAACCATTATGCGCTAGGCAGGGGACTTAATGTTGATGGTGGATTTTCATTTAAGGCTAAAATTCGTAAAAGCCAAAATTATGCGCTAACATCTTGTAAAAGATAAAGCCATTAATAAGTGATGAATACTTCTTCACTTTACTAATTCACCTAGGATGGAGCATGTGGCAACAATCCCAGTATTCTGTGAATTAAACACACGAAATTCATCCGAGGTTGGAGCATGTGGCAACAATCCCATATACCCCGTGAATTTACTGAAGATTATTAATTAATGCATGACCAGCCTTGTATTTCCCGTACTCATTATCGGTGCGGCATGACGACTGAGTGTTGTTCTCAGCAGAGCAACACGAACCTCCAAGCATTAATAATGAAGCATGTACGAAATACCCGTACAGGCTGCAAATCTCGGTGTATTATATTAGCCCGATTGAGCATACATCTCTCGGTGTGTTATACTAGCCCGATTGAGCATATTTGAATATGGACTGTCCATATCAATCTCAGAAACGATCACGACCATCCAACTTCACTAAGCATGGTTGGATGGTTTAGATCGAATCCATGACCCCAAGCAGGTATTGGAATATTCACTACCGACCCAACGCGGGCCCCGCATGGTCGGGCTCCCCAAAAGGGTGGCATAGCTTGCCGAACCGTCCAAGACAAAGCAGTATGGACAAAACCCTAAATTAGGGTTTGCGGCACATTACATGTGTCGCAAAACTGTCTCAACCATCCATCTTCGCAGGCATAGATGGAGGGTGTAGATGTAGATCCAAAAGGCCCATAGCATGTCAACACGCTCACTGTAAGCCCGCCTACACACATGACCGATCGGTCAGGACCAACCATGGATGGTCGTTCCAGATCGTGCGCCCAAAGTGGGCATGCCGCACGGCTGAAAAAACCCTAATTAGGGTTTGCAATTGATCGCAAACGTCCATTTTATCCTGATCCAATGGAGGGTTTAGGAGTCGACTGAGCAGGTCCGGTGAGCATCAACATGATCACCGTGGACCCATCTATCTCCATACCCGATCGGCCAAGGCATACCATGCCTGGTCGTTCCAATTCGCACCCCCAAACTACCATGGTCACACTTCCCAATCGCAAACTGATCTCGACCACTTAACTTCGCCGGACGAATTGAGTGGCTTAGATCACGTTCCTATGGGAAAGTAAGGTATAGGCATGAACACCAGCCTGCCACCTACACGCCGAACCAATCGTCCGGGACCGACCAAGCTTGGTCATCCCGAAACGCGCGGCATTTGCGGCACCAAACTTCCGTTGTAAATCAATCCTGACCGCTCCTCTTTGCCGGACAAATTGAGCGGTCCAGATTACACTTTCACGGGACAATGAGGTATGGGCATGTATACCGGCATGCCGTCTACACGCATGCCCGATCGGCCATGCCAAAATCGTTTCCCAAGCTTGGATTCGACCAAGATGAAAAGTGGTGCTTGCGCACCTCTTCTAAAAACCTAATTCCACTAACGATCGCAGATGAGTGTCTCAAAGATCATCTCGTCCGTCCAACTTCACCGACTTGGTTATACAGCCCAGGTCAGGAGTTAATTGGTCAGTGAGGCGTCATGAAGATCACCACTCGTCACTCTACTACACCATGTGGTCGGCCAAGGGAGGACTTGCTTACGCAACCTCCAAACCATCACATGAAGTAGGCTGGACATGAGGCTATTTTGAGACGCTCAAACAGCGATGCTTCATGCACGCTGAATATACTCTATGCAGTACCTGCATAGAATACACACGATACTTCACAAGTATCGAGTTCCTAAATAACTTAGTTATTTAATCTAGCATTACATGCTACTTTCTGTGGGTCCCACGATCCACACACTCGAGACATCAATCATGTCACAAACTGGGGGATACATACTGGGGTATTGGTCTGGCGGTTTACAGCGTGCAGCGCACAACGCGCCATCACAAGAACGTGTCAGGAAGTCATGGACGGCTAGTGATGATGGGAGAAGTGGGAAAGACTGGTCGTTTGACACCAACACACGACTCCACTACTCCATCACTCCAGTTTCTCCACTTCCCATGAGATACGAGGGTCAGGCTTAAAGACTTGTATAAATAGGTTCTCCTCCCTATTTTCCAAAGGAGGAACAAGGCAGGACAAGACAGAAAACCAAGTGTTGATACAATCATATCCAAACACCAGAACTGATAGCTTACATTCTTCAAGCCATTTCAGCTTTCTAATACAAGTCATACACAGCCAACACCTTCACAATCTCAACACCTTCTTCGCTTCCCTCCATAAGATCAACCCCATATCCTTCACTTTGTGACCGAAGCAAGTCTGGAACGGCCATTTCTTGGTTTAGGCCAGAGTTGTACAGATTGATTTCTCGAATCACAAGCACTCCCGTGCAGTGCATTTATTTAGGGTTTAGATTCATTTCTCATCCACACACCCCAAATTATCAAAACCGGCAGAAATTTTCACCCATAGACACCAGTTCATCGTTTTGTACAGGGCAGTGTAAAATCTTCTCAGATGAGCTTATCGTAAAATATGTTTTTGTGACTTTCATGTTGTTGGTTGATGTATAGCATGAAAAATGAAGAACTTTGATGATGTTAGACCACTTGCATGTTGTATTTCATGATTTCTTTTGGTTTTTCGCTTGGATGATCCTAATCTCATGTAATCTTCGTATTAGGTGTAAAATAATGAAGTTGACAATAAAGGAGCCAATAATGGTGAGACGAGCAACCCTGGGGTTATTGATAAAGATCCAACCATCTCTGCACTTCAAGGTTATGAGAGTGTTGTTTTTGAAGCAATTAAGGAGACCGAGACTTCGATTGTTGTTGCTTCAGTGGTGAAAGGAACTGAGACGCGAGTAGAAAAGACTGAAGAAACTGTTGTTGTAGAAATTGCTCCAGTAATTGAAAACCGTATGGTGGTGCATGAATACCCAAGTGCAGGAGTTGCTTTTGATCCTCTCTTTGATGCATCACTCCCATATCATGAACTAGTTGGTGGATTCAGCGTTCCCATTGGATATGCCAACTTGTACGAGAAAATATGGAAGAAATTTGGTCACATCATCGTTACTAGAGACCCAAAGCGTGCTTATTCTTTAACAATGCAAGTAAGTGTTATCTTGCGTGTTGTAAGTGATGTATGCACTAGGGCCAGAAATATTGTGACTCCAGATGTACTCTTTGATTGGGAGTTCAACTTGGAGAATTCTGAGAGACTTGGCTTCAACGTGAAGTGGCTTCGTAAGAAGATAAATGCTATTAAGAACTCATATGAAAATAACATACCCTTTCTCAATGACGCTGTGATGGATAAGGAAGACAAAATTGCCAGGCTGACTGAAGAGCTGAACATGGAGAAGGCGGCTTTACAAGTCTTGAAGGATGCAGAGGAGCAAAAATCTTTCTTTGCTGATTTTCTTTGATTTATTTTCATAATCTCTTGAACTTCTGAACTTCTGAGAGATGCGAGGTTTTATTTTTGGTTTTGATTGGTTTTGGATAAGTAGATGATTGAGGATTTTTCTTTGGGTTTGATAGAGATTTTCTTTAAGCAAACTGAATTTTGATAAATTGCTGAATTTAAATTATTGAATGCAAGTATTACAAACATTTTGGAGGAATTGAAATACAATGAAAGAAAATTCCAAACGCCAAAAATTTGAGGTGCTCGTGCCTTGAATCATCTAATACCTCGAATATCCAAAACCTCAAACGTCAAAGGCCTTGAGCCGATTCTCATGTATCACGGCCACGGTCTCCTTGCTGTCCATGTTGATTAACTTGTAATATCCACCAGCAACAGACTTAGAGATCATAAAAGGTCCTTCCCAGTTGGAGTTTATTGCAGAATGAAAGTTACACTTAGTTGCTTTGAGAACTAAATCTCCTTCCTAGAATTTGTTAGACTTGATCATTCGTGCCCTGAATATTTTCTACTGATTTGGAATTCTTCGTGCGGTGAAATTCCATGTTGTTGAAGTCTTCAAACCTTGAGGCACATGTGGACATTCGTGCAAAGGAGAGTATTTGGGATATTGTTTGTCGAAATCAGCCATTATTTCAGCAATGACTGTATTAGTGAGGTGTTCGATTCGGAGAGGTTCTACGTCCAACCACTTGGTGAAATATTACTGAGGTGAGGTTATCCACTCATAGCATTTTGCAATAGCCAAGTTGTTGGTGGAGTGAAGCCCTCAGACCAAATAAGCATATTTGAAAACTGATGATATGGACACATGAGGAGGAATAAGACTTGCCTGAGTACGAAACCTTTTGATGAAAGCATTTGCATCTTCTTCGGGCTTTTGTATTAGCTGTGTCAGGGCTTTGACCTCCTTCAAATACTCTAATGGTGAAATATCCTCTTTTTCTTCTTCCGAATCAGAAGTTTCTTCAACGGAGAAATGTGCAATTCAAGGTGTTGATGTTACCAATCCAGCATGAAACCATATACGTCCAAGAATCATATCATATCCTGGGTCTTCTCGGATTATGTAAAATTTTGTTTCTGTCCAGGATGAGTTTATGTTCACCTTGAGAGTAATGTATCCATAAGCGTCTCTGGGTGTTCCTTCATGATCTGTAATTGTTACTGGAGCATAAATGGCTTCTTGTCGTGTGATACCAGCATCTCCGAGAGTTTTCAGAGGGATAACATTGACATCGGTCCTGACATCAATTAATGCTCGTTTGAACTCGTTTCCCTTGAGATGGACTGTGGTGAGAAGTCCCCAGTCGTACATCTCTTTGTCTGTTGTTGAGGGCGGCTCAGGAAATGTTTCTTGAATCAACAAGCGCTTCCCTGACATGATGTGATTCAGTGCATCGAACATGTCTCCCCTTTGAGCCTTTGATAAGTATAGCAATTCGCAGACATGCTCGATTAAGGATTGAACTGCTTCTTTGACAGGTGGTTCAGAAAGAGTGAAGGTTCTGACTGGGAGAGGATCTCTGTGCACTCCTTCAATCCAAAAGTTGAGTTCTCCCGATTCGATCTTTTCTTTAAATATGCGCTTCAAAGTTCTACAATCACTTGTGGGATGGTTGACGAACCTATGAAAGCGACAGTAACGAGGATTTTCCATGGCCTCTTCAGTTGGTTCTTTCTTGACATGTGGCAGTTTAATTGCGCCGTCTTGAACCCATGCATATAGAAGCTCAATAACTTCTTCAATGGAGCAGGGGAAATCAGGTGCCTCTGGATCAGCTTCTGTGTGTTGAGCAGGAACTTGCGCATTATCCTTCCTTTGCGTCTTTGAAGGAGTTGAGAAAGTATGTTTGCGCTGTGGCTCAGCCTTTCGTTTGCTCCCTTCCGCAACAACATTTGTGGAAGGTTGGAGGTTGTACTGTTTGTTGATTAAACGTCTGCTACCCCAAGTCTCTCATGGCTCTTCAGCTTTTGTAGTCTTAGCCCTCTCCAATAAAGCAGGTGCAGTAGTCGCTGATCTCTTGGCTGCTTCATGAAGTTCTGAGAAAGTCTGGAACCTGAGATTTTCCAATAAAGCTCTGTAGACTGGAATCATTCCATTGATGCACAAGTCCACGAGTTGTTGCTCTGTGACGTTCGGATCATGGCAATCCAGGGATTAAACTCTGAACCTTTTCACATAATCGTTAGGATGTTCGTTGCTCTTTTAAAACATCCTTCCGAGATCAGAGAGGATGATTTGCTCTGAAACGAAGAATTACTTTCTGTAGAAAACATTAACCATTTCTCCCCAACTTTTGATACTTCCTGGTGTGATGTTGTTGTACCAGGTATATGCCCTGCCTTTTAGAGACTTTGAAAATTCCTTCAGACAGACAGTATGGTTGTGCTCATGTTCACCCAGTGCTTCCAAAAATCGAGAAACATGTTCTCGAGCATTGCCGGTTCCATCATAAAATGTGAAGGTTGGAGAGGTGTAACCTTTTGGCAAAGGATTTCTTTGTGTAGCAGCAGGATATGGAGGTTGGTGACGATGGACAGAAGGTGTCTTGTCTTTTCCACGGTCCTCCAAAAGACGTTCTAGATCTTCACGGGTGATGAAACTGGATGACTCTTTTGATGGTGGATTCTCTGCATCCTTAGGAACTTCCTCATTGTCTACTACGTGGATCGGAGTGACCTCGGGATCAGCGTCTGAAGATATTTATTTAGCTTTTCCTTTCTCCTGAGTTTTCTCTGACATCTTGTCTGTAAGAGTCTTGAGATAGTTGAACAGTTCCTTCTGAGTAGCATCCATGTCAGTTTGATTCTTGGCAAGAGTTTCTTGCACCTTCATGAGATCACCAATGGTAGGTGGATTTTCTCTGACTTCTTCGAAAGATCGACCGAAGAGTGGATTGTTGATGGCTACTGTGCCGTCACTTGTAGGAGTGATCACTGGAGTACCAGTGCTCGGAGGGGTAGTAGTGGCGGGTTGCGCCGGAGGAGTGGTAGTGGCAGGTTGCGCCGGAGGAGTGGTAGTGGCAGGTTGCGCCGGAGGAGTGGTGTTAGCGGTACCACTAGAGCTTGCAATATTAGAGCCGGGTGTTGAATCCGGGTTGGTAACTGAACCAGACCTAAGACCGACCATGTTTGTGAGAAGTGAGATTGCAACCGAGAGAATGATCTCCCACTGTGGTCGTCAATCTGTAGATGGGGCAAAACGAGTTGCTGGTTTTTACGGAATTGAGGAGACGACCGTGCGGAGGAAACTCCTTGAACCGAGCGAACTGTTAAACCTCACACATATGCACTGCAAGAAGGGAGTGCTTTGAATTCGAGAGATCAATCTGTAGTACTCCGGCCTAAACCAAGACAATGGACGTTCCAGAGTAAATTCGGTCACAAGAGAGGATGGGTCGATCTGTAGGAGGGAAGCTGATCGATGTTGTATGCGTCAAAAATAATTTCACTTTCCTAAAGTATATGATAAGAAAGAGTTCGTTTCCACAGAGAGTCAGTTGTAGTTATTACGTATTCAATTTCCTAAAAGTAACCAGTTGGGGGATTTCTGATTTTTATGTAAGCAATAAAAGTAAATCAAAAGCAAAGTAAATTGGAGAAAGTAATCAACAGAGAAAGATATTGGTCAAGGAATTCATCTTCAATCTTAAACATGTGCTTGCATATATGATTAGAATTATAATTTAATCTCTTTTATTATCAAAATCCTAGAGAATCAAGAGAGCAAGATAATCTATTAATTTCCTAAGTTCATCAACATACACATTAGAGCTGCGTATGTGAATTCTACCTAAAGAATAACCTAACGCCTTGCGCTAATTAAGTTCAATTCCTAGGAGCATTAAGTTTCAGAAATAGGCTAATGTCATACATTGCGCACAATAATTCGGACAATGGTCAAACTCCACATATGATTACAAGAGTGTATCACTACAAACCGTAATCATATCATGCTACTTGTATTCAAGGTTATCGCTCGATGAAAAACCCTAAAATAGCTATGGACAAGGATGCAAGTTGAATTGATTAAACAAACATCTAGTCCTATCACAATACATCAATCATGTGATATTAAAACAGTACAGATGTGAACGATAATCAAGAGAGAAAACTAATACATAACACAAGCACAAGTTGTAGAAATAGGACTACATTCTTAACCAATAATATTAAATTAGCTACTCATAGCTATGGAGTTCATCACAAAAATATTAATTGAATAAAGAGGATGAAACAAAAGCAAACCCTAGTAGCGTAAACAAAAGCGTCTCTCCCCAAGTTCCAAGAATAATACGTGATACACGTCTCTAAAGTTGTAAAAGACTCTTCTTTTATATAGCTTTCCCTCTTTCCAAAACTAGGTCTTCAAAGCCCAAAGTCCAAGTGGTCCAACAAGCCCATATGAAAATATGTCTCAAAAGAAGTCGCCGGAAAACTGGTAAAGTTGACGAAAATTAGCCGGAAGTTGGCCGGTACATAGCTCATGTGACCGGCAAAGGCCACCCGGTCACCGGTCAAAAAGAGTAACTCGGTCAAGCTCAGTGAGTCAAACCGAGTTAACTGTGTTAAGTAATTCAGAGAGTCAGACCATGTATCAACTGAGATCTCTAGGCTGAGTGGGCTGACTTGCTAAGGCCTGAGCCATTTGCATAGGCCTACACTCAGTTGCATATCATTGTGCAACAACATTACACATCCAGCCATAATGGCTGCTACCTGCACTTCAGCTCCAATGCATTTGACGCTGCTTCCCTTGCAACCCATTCCTTTTGCACCAGTCCTTCAACATCAGTCACTCCACAATTCCATTTCTTGTAGCTCCATTACCACTAATCTCCCAATACCAGTAGCTGCAGCTTCAACTCCAGCTGCATCTAACCATTTCCCACACGAAGTCACCACCGTGCCTTCAATTCAGTTTTCTGTAATTCTACTCAACCTCCTCAGATCAACAACAGCTGCTTCTTTCACTTCCATATCCTGCTATACTAGATCATCCACTGCACTTACTCAAATGCCAGCAACAACAACTTCTTGTCTTGCTTATCTGAACTTCATTGCACCCACCAAACTGTCTCAAGCCTCAATTGCACAACAACAACTCCATCAGCAGCAGCTCCTATTCCTTATTCTACCACTTACAACTCAAGCCACTGCATCATTCCATTCTCCAGTTCAAGTCCATATCAAACTCATGCCATTGATTCAGCCAATTAACCCAAGAGGCTCATACACCACCTGCAACCCATTATGCAGCTTCCTTGACTGCACATAACATCCCATTCTTGAACCGCCGATTCAAACCTCCAGCTGCAATGTATCAGCATCACTGCCTGCACCATTTCCTAAACATACATCTACATTCAGTTCAACCCCCTTCTGTGCTTCTCCCATTCACTGCTCTAGTACCAGCGGCAACCCTTGGCAGCATCATCTTCTTTTCAGCTCCACTTCATTTCAGCTCCTGCAACAACTCTAAACTGAGTTATTCCCTGTTTGTGTTCATTCACCACAGCCTGTTCCTCCATCCCTGGCTTCAGTTGAGCTGAAATTCACATCCAGCGCCAAGCATTCCCTGTGTAAGTCACAGTAGCTCCTCCAATCCAAGACCCACTGCAATAACAGCATAGAAGCCTCCATTTCCCTGTAAATTTCAGTCATTCAAATCCATCTCAGTAATACTTCAAGATCCTTTGCAATCTCATCTTAACTCAGACCACACAACACTATGAACATCACCATCATCTCTGTAATTCTTCACCAGCTCAAGAATGAGCTCTTAACCCTTCTTATTCACCACCATTATCAATCTCAGTTCTCCAACTCGAGCCATCAATCCCAGCACCACAGATCAATTTCAAACCTCATCATTCACAGAAAATAACCACCAACACTTAACCCATTTCATGACAGATTCAAACCCATCTTCCATCATCTCAGATTCAGAAGCAAACCCATATTTTATTCGTTCTCAATTCAACACATATCGCTTTTGTTTCTTCTCAATCCCTAGCTTCTAAAACTCTCGATTTAATCTTTTAATCCCCTGAAACATCATCTTCTCATCAACCCAAGTGTTCAAAATCTGTTCTTAATCTTCTCTTTGAATTCGAGCATCAAATGATACCCATATTCATCTGATTTTTTCACAATTTCTTCTCCCTGTGTTCAACCTCTTCGATCTATCAACCAACAGTAACTCGAACTCAGAAACCCATTCAATCAAACCCTAACTTATCTCAGATGCACAACAAATCGCCATCTCTGTTTTCAACACCCGTTTATTCTCTGATTCACATCAAAACCCACTCTCTAAAACTCTAGATTTCTCTGAGAAATTATGCTGCCATCTCAGTTTCAGGTGGAGTAGGAAAAATAGAAACTAATAATAGAGAATTGATTTCTCTCTGATTTTCAGGTCTTGTGTAGGAAAGTGATACAGCCACCCAAATGAACTGGATAAGGGCCAACCAAAAATGTCTTTCCTTTGCTTCTCTAGACTAAGCTCCAAACTGTTGGCTTGACTCAACTTGGCTCCAAATGGATGATTTCTCCTTCTTTTGCTCAATATGACTCCAAAGTACCTGAAATCTCAAAAACAAACATAAGACTACATAATTTACAAGAAAACTCGCAAAGAAAGCATAAACAATATATAAATATCAAGGTGTTTACAACATCTATCAGAAGCTGAGAAATGTGTGAGATCAATGGTGATCGATATTGTAGGTATGTTGCGTATTCTGAAATAGGATAAGTTCTGAATGATTGAATTTGCTCTGTTGAGAGTAATTACTCAGATGTTGAGTTGTTAATCTCTTGTCGTCTGTTTGACGTGAGATTGTCCTTATCTTCAATCATGATTTAGAGACTTATTTATATTGCTAGAATTGTAAACACCATGATCCCATGAAGTGTGACAGTTGATGGAATCAAAGAGTGGAGAAGTGGAAATCGTGTTAAAACCAGTTGCTCAACGTGTGGAGACTTGGTTGATTTTCCACCCACTACTTTGTTAACTCCTCCAACTGATTGCACGACTTGCTCACATTCTCATCGTGTGTATGAACACACGTGCCGTAGACCACCAGACCAAAACCTTAGTTAATATCCCCCATGTAACACGATTGATGTCTCGTGTGATTGTGGAGTCTGCAAGGCAGACATGTATTTAGTTAGTCAGTTGCTGACTTCATGACTTCATGGGACGATGAGTCCTTGTATTGTTGAGTCGAACATGGTTTGAAAATATTCCGAGACTCACGAATTGAGACAGAGGTATGATGTATGAATAAACATAGTCGACGTGAGCAAATATTGCTCATTTGATGATTTGTTAAATATTGGTAGTTGAATCAATATTCCTTGATTTGAGCAAATATTTCTCATCTGAGCAAATGTTGCTCGTTTGATAAATTATTGGTAGCATGACCAAATAAAATATTAAATAAGAATACTGGCAACTGAACCGAGTATAATTAATAAAATTTTGATCATGAGATCAACGTTAAATTATTAGCGTTTGAATCTGGAATTACGAACCTTGGACTCAAAACCCTAATTCGATCAATCGATGGTTTATTGAAAATTAACCATGAAGTGAAGGAGGGACCGGATTTATGGGATCATGAGTCGACCATGTAGCGCCTAGATGCTCAAGTGAGCAAATACCTAGGTCTCTTGAAGACTTGTTGATTTGTTGATGAAAGAATGATTAAATGCTGGTTTAATCATTCATTAAAATAATGCTCGTCTGAGCCTTAGGTGATAAAACCTAATTAATTATGAAGAGATGAGGGACCGACCAAGGGGTCATGAAACCGTCCCTAGGTGGTCACGGGATCGAATGATGATCATTTCATGAAATTCCAAAATTGTTCGGAAGAGTTTGAACCTAATATGAACAAATTAGGTCAAATGATGAAAATATGAGGGACCGGCCTCTTGCAAGCCAAAGAGCCAACCCTGGTCGGTCAAGGTAATATGCTCATGTCACCAAAGTGTTCGCGTTTCAGTCCTGAGAATTTTGATATTTTCTGATGTGCGCTTGAGCAATCATTTGGGAAAATATGAAGAAATCGGGGATTTTTGCTGAAACTAAGGAAACTTCATGAGATGAAGGAAAAATAATAATAAAATGAAGGAATCATGAAGTGTGGGACTGTCTATGGCCAAGGCATGGCCGGCCGTCTAATGAGCCCGGTCCCATAGCATTCCACTAATTTTATTATATTTTTCTATGATTTTATGGAAATATCATAAAATCAAGGAGTTTGTTGAAACTAAAGAGTTTTGTTGAATCAAGGAGTTTCCTACTTTCCTTGAAGTGAAGGAGTTTCCATGATATGAAGGAAATAAATAACATTAATAATAATAAAATAAGGGCATGTGGGACCAGCTTGGGCATGGTCGGACGGCTAGGGCCCGGTCCCGTGAGTTTTCCCTAATTTTATGTATTATTTCATGATTTGAAAGAATTTTCATAATTTTAAGGAAATATCAAGAAATCAAGGAATTTCATGAGATCAAGGAAACATAAAATAATATTGATAAAATAAGGGGCGTGTGGACCGGCTAGGGCATGACCGGCCGGCTAGGGCCCGGTCCCACGAGTTTTCCTAATTCTTTATTATTTTTCATGATTTGAAGGAAATACCATGAGATTAAGGAGTTTTCATGAGATTAGGGAAATAATAATAAAATAATGAGGAATCATGAGGTGTGGGACCGGTCATGACTAGGACATAACCGGCCGGCTAGTAGACACGGTCCCACGACACCTTTCCCAATTTTATCTTATTTCCTTGATGCGAAGGAAACACCATGAAACTGAGGAGTTTCCTTAAAACGAAGGATATTTGTTCAAATGAAAGGATTTTCATAAGATCAAGGAAAATAATAAAAAAAAATGATAAAATATAAAATTGGGCGTGGGACTGGTCACGGCACGACCGGCCGGCCGGTGGGCGCAGTCCCCCAGCGCCTTGGTTAATATTTTATTATTTATTATTTTCTTTCCTATTTTGCATAGGTTCATCGTCTCGTCGCATTTTGAAATACTCATTTGTGCATTCAGATGCTCGTTAGTGCATTATTGCTAAGTAGACTTGCACCATTTTGGTCGGGGTTTACTCGAAGGTAGCTCAGATGCTCGTGTGTTGAATATATATTACTAACCCATGGAATTTTGCTGGGAAGAACCATAAATTGAAGTAACGAAATATTATGAGAAACATTGAATATCTTCCAGATATTCAGTCAATGAATCTAATGATTTTAAGAATAATTAATTGATGGCTCTATACTAGTACGATCGTCTAGGAGCATTAATTATTCAGGAATTGAGTGATATGAGCTTGTTGAAGCGTCATATTTATTTTATATAGTCAGGGAAAACATTGTTACATCCTGAAGACGTTATTGCTTTATACTAGCAGGCAAGCTGTTTAGGAGCCGTCCAATCTTTCGATTCTATATAGAAGTAATTACTGAAATTGCTAAGTATTCATGAGATATGCGGTTGCCTCAGCTGAGAGACTACATATCTACATATATTCTGAGAAACAGTATTCTCAGTCACAGATTCTTGTGGCATGAGCTTTCATGCTTTCGATAAGAGACATGAGCCTCAATACTTATCTGATTGCTGGATCAGGAGTACATACAATTATGGGTTTAATATTTTAGCCCTTGTCGAAAATCCACCATCTACAAATATATAAATGCATTAGTTCATGAACAAACCGATTTTAGAACATAACCTACTCAAGTACGCAAACGTGTACGCATACTTAAGTAGCCGGACTGAGTTTGGTTTCGCCAGTACATGAACGGGTATGCATACTAGTACACTTCCAAACTCCAGCAGAAATTCACGGGACCTGAACTTACGCCAGTACGCGTACGGGTACGCATACTTAGTTCCCCGGACATTCATTCACCAACCAAGCGTTAATACGCATACCATGGTTCCTGGGACTTGGACTTTACACAAATGTGAATACACACACTATGTTTATATCCAATCATGGTTACATGTTTTAAACTCTCATTTAAATCATTGAAACATTCTTAGAAGACGACAATAGTTGTCTCACACAACTATTAGCTCCAAAGCAATTTTCAACTGATCGAATGATCAATACGAAACATTCCGAGTCTACACCAAATGATTGTATCACACTAATCATGTAAGATGTTACCAGGCGATTTTCACATGGTCATCTTTTGACTTTCGTCAAGAATAAAAGATGAACTTGGTTAACGCGAAAGCTTACTAATGCATATTTCGAGAAATAGATAAGCGAGATAAACTCAGCTCAAAATGTCAAATGTGTATAAGCAATACGACTTTTGTCTCAAATAGGAGATAGAGTAGATAGACTTTTGAGTGACAGATGAGTTCAGTCTCCATATACCTTATGTTGATGAAGTTCCACAAGTTCCCTTGAGTAGTTATTCGTCTTCATTCGATGAACGTCGTGAAGTCTAAAGCTCAACTACACTTTCTATCCTAATCCAAGACTTAGCTATAAGTAGACTATAAATCAAGACTTATAGTTTTGGCAACTAAACTTGACAAACAAGCTTGAGATAGCAACGCTTGCGAGTTCGACCGAGTAGTGCTCTAACAAGGGGTACACCATTCTTCTGTTTCAGTTTTTCATCCTCTAGTTTAACCCAATTTTCCAACACATAAGATAAGAGAGGAAATAATAATAAAATAAGGAGCCGTGGCATGGCCGGCCGGCCGGTGGGCCTAGTCTTGTGACGCTCTTCCCTATTTTTTAACTTGTGTGAAGAAATATGGAAAACTAGGAATTTTTCTCAAACGAGGAAGTTTTCTCAAACAACGGAGTTTTCAAGAGATGAGGAAAAATAATAAAATAAGTTAAAAGAAAAACGGAGAGGCATGGCCGGCCGGCCAGTGGGGCCCGGTCCCGTGCGCCTCTTAGTTTTTTATTTATTTATTTTCCTTTCCTATTTTGTACAGGTCTCAATACTTCCTCGTTCGTCCATATTTTTGGGTGCTCATTTGTGCATTATTGATATGTACACTCGCACAATTTTTTCGGGGTTGACTCGGTGGTGTCCCAAATGCCATACAAGTGAATATCTATTATTAATCCATGGAATTCAGCTGAGAAAAGCCATGAAATGGAGTAATGAGATATTATGATGAAAATAGATTATCTTCTAGGAATTCAATTGATGAATATTGCCACTAGAATTAATCAATTGATGACTCTATACTAGGAGGCAATCTGTCTAGGAGCATGATATGTATTCGAGAATCGAGGTATGAGATAGTAGAAGCATCATACTCGCTCTGAATATTTATTCTATATAGTCAGGGAACATTGCGACATCCTGAAGACGTTATCGCCCTATAGTAGCAGGCAATCTATCTAGAAGTCGTCCAATCACTACCGATTCTATATAGAAGTGAATACTGAAATTGCTCAGTATTGATAAAGTATGCAAAACATTGAAAGCTCAGTTAAGAGGCTTTAATGGTTGCATATTCATGTGTGCTCTGAGAGGTTTGTACGCTCAGTCAGAGATCATGACATGAGGTTTGTACGCTCAGTTATAGGTTATGACATGAGGTTTGTACGCCCAGTTAGAGATCATGACATGAGGTTTGTACGCGCGCGTTTGACGCTAGGTCAGAAATATGCAAAATTATGATTTTATGATTTTAGCCTTCGTCAAATATCCACTATCAACACTCGTGAACCGGATCGGTATGCATACTCGTATGCAAACCATTTTGGAACTGTGGTTACGGAACCAGGATTCGTATCCAAACCGGTACGCAAATTAAAATAGTTCTGTGTTCCCGAGCTCGGCTGTGTATCCAAATCGGTATGCAAACTAAACTAAAATAGATCGAACTTAGCTTGTCATACACAAATGAAATGTACCAACATTTAGATAAATGTAACCGTACCTAAACGTGTACATTTAGTTGTTTCAACAATAGTTAACCGAGGTTAGCCATATGAACACTTTCATATCAACCTTATTCATCTTCTTTACAACTCGCTCAAATGACTCAACTGAAACTAGGTCTAGCTTGATATCTTTCTATTATTTTCTTCAAGTCCTGTACAGCCCGCTCTACCTCCTTTGATTCTGCATCCAGAACCTTCTCCTCTTCCAAGATAGCTTTCGCAGCAGGAACAACATTTACGAGGATACCCGCTCGATCGACCTTGATGATATCAAGACGTCGCTCAACCAACCCATGTTGAACTCCATGGATTCGCAGTAGATACCATATTCTCCCACTTTTCGAGGCTTGATTCGGCAACGTTGCGGATAGAAATATTTTCCATCTCAAAGAATCATGGGAAGAAGGCAGTTTACCGCGGTGACCAAAGCAGATGAACAGTGCCGGACCACATTCTGGTTGCGATATGGCCGTACTTTCTCCATAACTTTGTGTACAAAGGCACAAACTCCTTCCGCACTAAGAATCCACCGACATCTCGGTAGTGGAGGATAAACATTTCATGCGAACATCGAATGAAAGACCTGCATTGGGGTATTCATAAGATGTGATACCCGGACGATCTTCGAGGCCCACAGGTAGGCGTGTTTGAGTTCGAAGGAAGAGGACTAGTTAAGTCGTCATCATCGATAATCGTCACACATGTTCCGGTAGGGGTATCTCTGCAAGAATGAGGGGATTATTCACATTGATCATTATGAAGAACAAGCAATTGTTCGAGAAAAGGAAAAAGAGACGAACCGGTATGATCTTCTTGACTCGGAGAACACGAGTAGGGGATTCATCATGAAGCTCGAGGCGCAGTCGTGCACGTTTAACGGAAGATCTGGATGGTATGAAGAAGACGATCCACTGTTGTTCGACATGATGAGGAAACGGAGTTTCTGCGAGAAAGCCCTATTGTAAAATCGTAAAAGTGGTTCAAAATCTCTACACTGCATATATCTGAGGAAACCCTAAAACGATTACGGCGCCCGATATATGGGGATTCGACACCGACCAAGTCGCTTTCTTTTGAACCTTAATCAAGAATCATAAGAGCATCTGGATACAAGCGATTCAACCAGCAGTATGTAAGCACCCACGCCCGGAATCCCAGTAGAAGAAGAATCTTATCCCTAACTCAAACACCTAAGGGAGGAAGCCGGTCCATCAAGGCTTGTGGTCACGCACGTATGGAGGATTGCCCACGATTGGTCAGAATCCCTCCAGGTAGACTTCCTTTATCTTGTCTTCTTATGTTTGTATATGTCACCATCTCATGCCTACCCCACAATAGTGTAACCATTATGTGCTAGGCAGGGGACTTAATGTTGATGGTGGATTTTTATTTAAGGGCTTTGAAATTGTAAAAGCCAAAATTATGCGCTAACATCTTGCAAAAGATAAAGCCATTAATAAGTGATGAATACTTCTTCACCTTACTAATTCACCTAGAATAGAGCATGTGGCAACAATCCCGATTCTCGTGAATTAAATACACAAAATTCATCCGAGGTTGGAGCATGTAGCAACAATCCCATATACCACGTGAATTTACTGCATTGTTAATTAATGCATGACCGGGCTCGTATTTCTGTACTCATTCTCAGGTGCGTCATGACGACCGAGTGTTGTTCTCGGCAAAGCAACACGAATCTCCAAGCATTAATAATAAAACATGTACGAAATACCCATACAAGGCTACAACTCTCGGTGTGTTATACTAGCCCGATTGAGCATGTTTGAACCTCGAATCACCATATCGGTCTCGAACGATCACGACCATCCAACCTCACCAAAGATGATTGGATGGCTTAGATTAAATCCATGACCCCAAGAAGGTATTGGAATATTCACCACCTTAATGACCACCAGTGCGGGCGCCGTTTATGCCCCGGTCGGTTGAATACATACCATGCCTCCCAAATAACCACCGAACACCCGGCCTAAAGTAGGATGGTTTGATCGCGTGTGGAGCAGCTTGGAAAAGCTTGTGCGCGAGACCACAACGGCGATCTCAAAACGGCCACGGCCGTCCAACTTCACCGGCATAATTGGACGGCGTAGATTACCCCATGACCGGTCGGACAAGCTTGTCCCGCACACCGACGGGCCCCCTTTCTACCCGCATAGCTGACCATCTCATAACCTAGCCAGGAAGGAGTGAACGTTCACCCATAACTCTGGCGACGTGATCTTTAAGGGTCGCTAAGGGTCTTAAACTGATCAAGACCATCCAACTTCGCGGCGTATCACGGATGGCCTAGATCAAGCCCATGACCGTCAGTCAGGTATCACCATGATCACCACGGTCCCAATATGGGTCCCACATGGTCGGGCTCCCAAAAAGGGGAGCTTAGCCTACCAAATCGTTAGGTTGAAGTTGTGTACGCACGACCAATCCAAAACCCTAATTAGGGTTTGCAGCATATTACATGTGTCGCTAATCGATCACGAGCGTCTGTTTCCACCGGCTTGGATGAATGGTCCAGAATAGATTAAGCGGTCCCGAGAGTATCAACATGATCAATGTGGGCCCATCTATCTCCATGTCCGACCGACCAAGACAAACCCTGGCTAGATGTTTTGGTTCGTGCGCCCTGAAGGTGGCATGCCACGCCCCTTTAGTAATCCTTTGCAGCATGGGATTTCTGTTGCAAATCGATCTCAACCGCTCTTCTTTACCGGTAAACTTGAGTGGCCTAGATCACATCTTCGTGGGATAGTGAAGTATAAACATGGACACCAGCATGTCGTCTACACACATGCATGATCGGTCCTCTATAAAACACTTCCCATGCTTGGATTCGACCAAGCTGAAAGAAGGAACTTGCGTACCTCTTAAACCCTAATCCGACGGTCGCAGATGAGGGTTGCAAGTCATCTCGTCCGTCTAACTTTAACAGCTTGGATGGACAGACTAAGACATGATTTAGGCTATCAATGAGGCATCACCACAATCACCGTCCACCACTCTTCCACATGGAGTGATCGGTCAAGTCAGGGCTTACCTGTATAGCCTCCAAACGATCACTCGAAGATGGCTGGACATGATGCTATTTTAAGACGCTTAAATTCGTGACTTACTCCGTAAGCCTTAAAAACAAATGCTTCATACATGTTGAATATACTCGATGCGTGCTGCGTATAATACACACGATACTTCACAAGTATCGACTTCCTAAATAATTTAGTTATTTAGTCTAGCATTACATGCTACTTTACGTGGGTCCCACGATCCACACACTCGAGACATCAATCATGTCACAAATCGAGGGATACATCTTGGGGTATTGGTGCGGCGGTTTACAACGTGCGAGCGTGCAACGCGCCATCACAAAAACGTGTCGAGGAAGTCATGGACGGTTAGAGATGACAGGAAAAGTGGGCAAGACGGTCGTGTAACACCAACACACAACTCCACTACTCCATCACTCCACTTCCTCCACTTCCCACGAGAGACGTGAATAAGGCTCAAATGACTTGTATAAATAGGTTCTCCTCCCTATTTCCAAAAAAGGAACAAGTCCACAACAAAAGCAAGTGTTGATACCATCGTATTCAAACACGGAGCGATAGCTTACACCCCCAATCCGGTTCGACTTTACGATACAAGTCATACATAGCCAACACCTTCACAATCTCAACACCTTCTTCGCTTCCTCCCTAAGATCGACCCCATCTCATTCACTTTGTGACCGAAATAAGTCCGGAACGACCATTTCTTGGTTTAGGCCTGATTTGCCTGATTGATTTCTCGAATCTACAAGCACTCCCATGCGGTGCATTTGTTTAAGGTTTAGACTCATTTCTCATCCATACACACCCCAAATTCCCAAAACCTAGAAATAGTTTTCACCCATAAACAAATTGTTTCGCAATCTATATTTTGAAGGAGTACTGAATTGAAGACATATAAACAGGGAAGGTAGAGGAAGATAATCCCGGAACTTGGAGATAAAATCCGGTGACTTTTGGAGGAGGAAACAACAAGAGATTCTCGGGATTTATGATGTTGTTGCGTATATAAAGAGGTGTTGGGAGCTGTATAGGGGGGACGGATACCTTGGAGAAGAAAGTAGAGGCTTAGAATCATAAAACAAGAGTTCTCGTAGTTACTTGCTTTGCAAGAACACGAAGAACAAAGGTACGCCAGGAACGGTCGCAGAAGCAGTCTTAGATACAACGACAGAGAATCCTCTATCGTTCTTCAAACAGTAGAAAAAAAAACCTACAGACACTGTCATTTATTAGCTAAGGTGCTCAATTCAGTGCTAAACTCCTTTAGCGACTGGAAATCATTGTAAGCATTTTTTTTATTATTTTTAATACAATGCTTAATAAAATTTTCTCCAATCTTCGATCTATGAGTAGCTAAATTTCTTTTCTAGGGTTTTGGAGGAAACTATTTTTAATGGGTAATATTTAGTATTTAAATTCTTTGACATATCTTACTCCATATTTGTGCTTTCAATTGTCCAAAAATTTTCTCTTCTTTGTATGCTTCGTAAAAACTGTTTTGGGTAGTTTGAGCTGCCGATATTTTATAAGCGAAGGAAAATTAGGCCTTAGAATAGTGACGAAAGTTGTAAAAAAAGAGCTTATAATGTTATATCTTCCAAAGCATGAGATTGAGTTCGAATTGTTTTGAGTAAAGTAGGAGTATTATGTCAAAGTTTTAATTATTGAGTTTACCTTCATTAGAAGTAGTGGAATCCAAAGTCGTAGACTCATCTCTCATTGGTAACAAAAATCAATTTTAATTAGTTTGTCTTAGTATTTTCTTTTAATAATCAAAAACCAAATCTTTAAAAAGAGTCCGAGCAACGAATCTTTCTTACCACTTGTAAAAACTACATTAGTGAAGTTGCATCGTCTTCCCAGTTTTACAACAAAGATCTCCTCTTATTGAGCCCACCTCTCTTCATCATGTCGATCAGAAGTGAATCATCCTCGAGCCAGTTAGATTCTCCAACAAACGCGTGAGGCCCGACTCTTGCAACAATTCCCTATCCCAGGGTTATTCGAGTCAAGAAGATTATACCGGTATGTTTTTATTAATCAACAGTGTTTCATTGTTTGCCGATAAATGACAAAAGTTTTCTTACGTGTAGAGATATCCCGTCGGGAGCATGCGTTACCATCATTGATGAAGATGATTTGGTTACCCCTTTTCCTTCAAGCCCGATCCCACCAACCGCTGCAGATCTGGAGAACGCCGACTTAGGAATTTATTGCATGAGTATCACAATGCAGGTTTGTCGTTCGGAACCCGCATGAGGTTTCTTTCTTCTAACTACCGGAACGTCGGTGGGTTTCTGGTGCGGAAAGAATTCGTGACTCTTTACACAAAGATATGGAGGATATATGGCCATATCGCCACCAGGAGCGTGGTGCAATATTGTTCGTCCGCTTTAGTTTCCATAGTGAATTGTCTCTTACCGATGGTCGTCAAAATGAAGAGTATGTCTATCCGTGCTGTCGCGGAATCAACTATTCAAAAGTGGGAGAATATGGTGTCTACCTGTGAATCTCTGAAGTTTAACGTTAGTTGGTTGCGACATCGTCTTGATATTGTGAAAGTCGACAGAGCCGGTATTCTTGCTAGTGTGGTCCCTGCTACGAAAGCTATTCTAGAAGAGGAGAAAGCTCTGTCCATGGAGTCACAGAAGGTGGAAGAGTCAATCCGGAACTTGGAGAGTAGGTCTGAAAGGTATCAAAGCCGGTTAAAGATGATGCTTTTGAGGGATTACAATTTGTTGTATGGGCTTTTCTGAGTTATGTGGTTGTGACATGTTTGGTTTCTTTCTGGGTTTTAAGCATGTTTTTGCTCTCTCTTTTTTTTTTGAAAGAATAAGAGAATTTTATTGATTTACTTCAATCAAACAAAGGAAATGAGACTTGATATTTGAGGTGTGGAAGAAAAGTGGAAAGATGCCTGGCTATCCGTGTTTGAGATACGGCGGGCGCGAGGTGATGGTCGGGCGTAGTATGCCTTAAGCCATTTTCCGTTGATGATTGCTTCCGGTTTTCCTCCATCTTCTTTAATGACCTTGTAGTACCCACTTTTGTACGCTTTTGTGACTATATAAGGCCCTTCCCACTTTGCGGAGAATTTTGGTGCGGACGCGTCTTGCTGAATGTGTTTGGCAGTCTTCAGTACCAAATCTCCCACTTGAAAAACCCGAGGCTTCACGGTTTTGTTATATGCTCTGGAAACCCTATTTATGTATGCTTGTGCGTGTTCTTCCGCCTTGGATCTTCTGAAATCTACAGTGTCCAATTCTGCAACTCTGGCGCTCAATGCTTCAGCTTCATTCCATCGAACTCCGCTTGCTTCGGCAATCCTAGCCGACGAGATTTTAACTTCCGCTGGGAGGATGGCGTCTGCGCCGTAAACAACGGAGTAGGGAGAGGCCCCGATGGAACTTCTTGGTGATGTCCGGTACGCCCAGAGTGCCATTGGCAATTGCTCATGCCATGTCCGAGGATTATCATGCACTGTCCGACTGAGGATTCGGATCAGAGTTTTGTTGGTGCTTTCAGCCTGTCCGTTCCCTTGGGGGTAGTACACGGTGGAGAAGACTTGCTTAAATCCGTATTCTTCGAGTAACTCCCGTACTTGCTTGTTTGCGAACGGAGTGCCGTTGTCGGTGATGATATGTTTAGGCACGCCAAATCTGCAGATAATGTACTCCTTAATGAATGCCGTGATTGTGGTTCCATTCGTCCCTCGTAAGGGTATGGCTTCGACCCATTTGGTGAAATATTCGGTTCCTGTTATTATGTAATCGTGATGCTTTGAGGACGGCGGATTGATCTTTCCAATGATGTCGAGTCCCCAGCTGTGAAAGGGCCACAGACTGCTTATTGAATGCAGGGGAGTCGACGGTACATGGATAAGGTTTCCGTGAATTTGACATTTTTGCACCTGCGGACGAAAAACAAACTGCATCATCCTCCATGGTTGGACAGTAGTATTTCTCGTGTATCTGAAGAAATAATTTCCGTCTTCCTTGATGTTCGCCTTCATGCATCTCTTTCTGCATGATTGGGATTTCTGCTTCGTTCAAACATCGTAGTAAACTTCCTCCAAAGCTTCTACGATATAAGATTCTTTCGTGGAATACGAATCTCTCGGACCTTTGTTTTATCTTGGCTGCATCCTTCTTATTGGTGGGGAGTATGCCGTCGCGAAGGTAACTGATGTATGGATCCTGTCAGTCCCCAGCGTGACCAATATTGAAAACTTCTAATTGATGCGGCGGCGCTTGGCGGTTGGAATAGGTTCTTTGAAGTAACCGAGATTGAGCCTCCATTTCGGCGGTGAGTAGCCAAGGCGTTGCAAGCGGCGATAGAGTGTTACCACTAATGTTTGCCCGCGAGATCTCATTATGGACGCTTGTTTGAGTTGTTGTTGTGCTTCTCCCTCTCCAAGACATCTTGACAAGGAACCGTCTGGATTTCGATGATATAGCACCCTCGGAGCATGAAGAAATTTTGTAAGGTTTTGAGGCTGACCTTTCCCGGAAAAGTGAGTTGTTAAGTTCTTGGATAATTGGTGTTCTCCGGTCACTGACTTCATCCTCTTCGGGTTGTGAAAGCCATGTTGAAGCCACGGTTCGTCTCTTCACTGTCAGGGTTTCCTCAAAACCTTCAAATTGCAGTTTTGATGCTAGCGTGGCTAGGCAATCAGCGTGTTGGTTGACGCTGCGCCCAATATGTGTTATGGTCGCGTCGGCGAAGTGCAGT
Organism: Papaver armeniacum; assembly: GCA_023531295.1. Taxonomy (NCBI): domain Eukaryota; kingdom Viridiplantae; phylum Streptophyta; class Magnoliopsida; order Ranunculales; family Papaveraceae; genus Papaver; species Papaver armeniacum. The sequence continues at coordinate 30,459 of JAJJWW010010565.1, read as the reverse complement.
TTTTGTGCCTCGGCTCTGTATGGGGCCAAGGTTACTTCTTTTAGTGCGTATACTTCGTTCACCTGGGTTGACAAGTAATTTAGAGTCCCCTCTTATTTCCCGAAGCGTAGCTCATTCGTTTAGCCAAGGAAAGTCCGATGAGAAAGGCTTCATGATACGCTAAATTGTTGGTGCAAGGGAAGTCTAGCTTGGAGGAGTGCGAGAATAATTCACAGGTGGGGATACTAGAACCACACTGCTCCTCCAGTCTAGTTGTTAGGAGTAGCGGAGCCGTCGAAGAATAGTAGCCATGTTTCTTCTTGGATGAAAGAGATTTCCGGAAAGTCGAAGAATAATAGCCATGTTTCTTCTTGGATGAAAGAGATTTCTAGAAAGTCTCTAGAGAGGTCCTCGTGTAGTGCCATCGTATTCTCTCCCGGAAACGCCACCAGTAAATCCGCAACTGCTTGCCCTTTGATGGCTCTCGGGAAGCGCATGTTATGTCGAACTCTGACATTTGGAGGAAGCCATTTGGTCGGTCTTCCTATCAGGGCCGATTTTGAGAGGAGGAACTTCACCGGATCGGACTTAGATATCAGCACCACTTTATTGGATAGTAGGTAATGCCTGAATTTCTGGATGGAGTGGATCAAAGCTAAGCACGCCTTTTCTGCTTTGGGATATCTGAGTTTGACATGTCTTAAAGTTCGACTGAAGTAGTATATGGGATGCTCAATCCATTCTTCATCTTCTTGGGCGAGGAGAGCTCCGACAGCAGTGTCGCTAAAAGCATGTGGAGGTGTAACGGTCTTCCTTGTTTGGGTGACTTCATGACTACCGGGGAAGATAATGTTTCTTGAATTTTCCCGGGCGCTTCTGTTGTAGTGTGGTCCGGACAAATCTTGCTCCTTTCTTCGATGAAGGGGTAAACGAAGCAACAAGTTGAGCCAATCTGGTATGAAGCGGAGAATGTAGTTTATTTTACCCATGAAACTCGAGTTCTTTCACGGTTCGCGGTGGTGGCATCGTGAGGATGGATTGTGTTTTGGTAGGTCAACTTTAATTCCTCGAGTCACCGAAAACCTAGGAAATTGCCCGAAGAGACACCAAAAGCACACTTCAATGGATTCATCTTCGGTTTGTACTCGCGACATCTTTCGAACACCCGTTGAGAATTCTGTATGGGCTTGCCCGAGTTTTTGACTTGACCACTATGTCATCTACATAATCTTCGACTTGCTTGTGCATCATATCGTGAAAAATGGTGGTCATGGCGCGTTGGTATGTGGCGCCAGCGTTTTTCAAACCAAAGGGCATCACAGTGTAGTAAAAGTTTCCAAGAGGAGTTCGAAAAGCCGTCTTACTTGCGTCGTGTTCGTACATATTTATTTGGTTGTAGCCGCTGTATCCATCCATGAAAGAGAACATACCATGTCAATTGGTGACGTCTACTAGCATGTCAATGTTGGGGAACGGAAAGTCATCTTTAGGGCAACATTTGTTCAAATCTCTAAAATCGACACAGCACCTGATCTGGCCATTCTTCTTTTTTACCGGAACAACGTTGGCCAACCAAGTAGGGTGGTGAATCGATTTGATGAAACCAGCCGCTAGTAGATTTTGAATCTCTACCTTAATCTGTTCTTCTACATCGTGCCGGAATTGTCTCGGGGTTTGTTTGACCAGTTTGGATCTGGGTATTACATGTAAATGATGAGTGACCAGCCTTTCGTCCAAGACAGGCATTTACTCGTATGTCCATGCGAATACGTCTTGATATTCCTTGAGGAGGTCTACCAGCTTTACACGTTCGTCTGCGCACAGAGTCGAGCTTATCGAGATGGGTCGCGGAGATTCTCCACTCCCGACATTAACAACCTCAAGTTCGTCCATGGTAGAGTTGGTCCCGTTTTGTAGCTGTCGTGGTGCATCAGGTACTTCCTCCTGCGGCTCGTTACTACGTTGGCATTCCATTGGGCGGAAAAACTATGTGGTAGTCTCCCATGTTAATTGCTAACAGCGGCGCTGATATACGGTTTTCCCTTTTTCATCATGACCCATAATAAAAGCCCGTCCTCGCTTGGTATGGGTGTAAGCCGAACCCCGGTTCGGCGGGTGGAGGCTGGTGTGTCTCTCTTTAGAAGGGGTGATGTGAGACCGGGTTTCTCCGCGAAGCGGTGCAAGACCACTACTTTCTTCAATGGACGTCCACTTTGGCAGTGGAGTGTGGTGAGTCTTGTTGGTTGTGGCCTGCGGGTCCTTTCTTGGCTCAAAAATCTCCATGCCACAGATCGGCGCATAGGGAGATAATGATGCAGCGATGCGAACGACTTCTCCGTTCAACATGGTTTTCAAGCACTGGTGATACGTCGAAGGGATGATTCTGTTGTCGTGGAGCCATGGTCTTCCCAGTATCATGTGGTAATCTGGCTTCTTTTCGATTACCTCGAACCTTAATTTTGACCGAACGGGTCCTACGATAGATTCGAGGTTGACGTACCCATACGTGTTGGTTTGGTTGCTTTGATGCGTGTCGTAGGTGCAATCAAATTAATTAATGTTTCCACTCAATTAAAAATAATATAATGGAAGTCAAGTTCGTTCCCACGAGGAGCAAGATATTCTAGTTGTAAAAATTGTCACAAAGGGGGGTGTAAAAAGCAAAAGAAAATAAACAAAGCAATTAAAATCGAAAGTTGAAAGCAATAAGAGAGACAAGACCAAGGAATCCTTCTTCGTTACTGAAACAATGAATCAAGTTATGTTCTTTTCTACTTTTTATTAGTCACAAATTATCACCAACCGTAGGTAAAGCGAAATAGATCGGTTACTAAACCCCTAAATCCCTTATATCACCGTACACGGAAGTTCTCGACTACCGGATTCTATTTACCAAACCACCTAGTAGTAGATCACTCTAGATGTAATTTAAATAAACGCATTAAGATTCATGAACTTATTAGGTCAATATTAGTAGTTAGACTCTTAGATCAAGGTCTACTTGCTAACGTTGTTTTCACACACAATTGCTCCACGGAATCCCTCCGCAAGGTCTCGTGTTTGCTACTTATGTAAATAGTCAAGAAATGATTACTTATCTCCTAACTTTCACTAACTTTAGATCAAATTAACAAATCAATTTAGCGTGCACTCTAAACAATCTATCAATCAATCATGAATGAATAAACATTCCTATTAGTAAAAACAATCGATAATCATGTGAAAAAAAAAACTCAAGATAGAATTGAAACAAAACTCAAATCATATATTAAGAACTAGTAATTCATCCTCAATCAATAAGAAAATTAGCTACTCATGTTTTTGAAATTCACACAAATAATTATTAAAAGGAGAATTTTCAAGTTCACACAAATAATTAAAAAGAAGAATTGAAAGCAAAAACACAAGTGTTGTGTGTGTAGAGAGGTGTCTAAAAGATGTAGAAAACTTCTCTATTTATAGGCTTCAATATTCTCCAAATCTTCCAAGGAATAGAATCCTTTTCCTTTAAAATTCAATTTCCAAATCCAAGCCTTTCTCATCTTCCATCTTCTCTTTCCAAATTTGAGTCCAATTCTCCATCCAATTCCTAGTCCAAGTCTTCACACCCATGAGAGAAGTCCATAGAAAATTCTCGAATTTTTGCTCGCTAGGAAAAGCGGTATTATGGCCGAATCCGACCGGAATAAGTCGCGCCGCCATCCGAAAATTACGTCCGTCGGTGGAATATTCGACGGAATATTCCGTCGATCCACCGTTAGGACTAACGGTCAAACAGGTCAAAACCGTAAGTCTTCCGTCGGTCAATTAGTCAAAGGGGAAGGAGAGTCAGACTCGAGTTAGCTTCTGACCAAGCTAACTGGGCTTACTCAGCTGACTTGATCTAATTCAGCTAACCAGAATCGGTCACTGAACTCGGTTGGGATCGGTCTTCGGCGGCTGCGAGTTAACTCGCCGGTAGGGAAATTTGGCCGAGTTTCGTTTAATTACAGGACTTTCCAGGCCACATTCCGGCCTTTACTTCGCCATCCATTTCTCGTTAAGAATTCCTAGCACATACATCTATTGAGCATTTCATTCACACTCCCAGCAACAGAGCTGCAATTTAATCTTTGCAATTTATCAGCACAACCACTCTCTGCATCTTCCCTGTCAATTCATCTGAATCTTCTTCCACAGAACCCTTATTCACTTCCATCATCAGCTGACTCCCATTCTCTGTATCAATCGAAACCCATTTCAAATTGTAACTCCTTTCTGCCACTGACCCAATATCAAAAACATCTCCGGCCACAAAACCCATTAATCTCTTCCTCTACGTTTGTTAGCGACACCACCAACACTCATTACCGATTCGCTCATTCTCTTCCAAATTCACTCCCTGATTTCTTCTTAATCTTTTGGTTCGATTCAAACCCAGCTGCCAAAACCCATCTTTGTTGCATCTGTCTTCATCTCCATTAACATCTCCTCTGTCCCTGAAATCTTCTCTGAGCTTCAACTCTATTGATTTTGCTCTCGAGTCTCGACTGCATCTTCTCTTCAAATCCCATAAACAAGTCGAGCCCATCCCGTTTCATCGCCTCGGAACCCATCAACATTTCCTCTCGATCGAACCCATCTCAAGCATCAACAAATCGACCAACAAATAAAATTGGTCTCGAAACCCTAGTTCCACCCGCTACCCGGCTTGATCGCCTCTTCCCCGAACTCATCATTAGCAATTTCAATTTCTCCCATGAATATCTCCAGTAAGCTTCATTGCGAGATTCAACAACCCCCAGATCCATTTTTGAATTCAACAGCAGCACCAAATCACCATCTCTGTGATTAGTTTTCACAATCCCGCTCGATCTCTCATTAATCCTCAGTTTCGCCTCTCAAATTTTGAATGGATTCACAGCAGCAACTCGTTCTCATTTTCAGATTAGAGAAATGAGTGAATGAATGATTGAGAGGAAAGGTTTCTCGATTTTAGGGTTGGTATAGATATGGTTATTCGATTATCTGGCCCCTTTGATAAGGGCTAACTTGATGGCACCCCTTAACCTCATCCGGACCGCGTTTAGTATTCCTCCAATAGTTACCCCTTAACCCTCGGACTGGGCTCCGGATATCAATCGCCCGTAAAATGACCTTTTTGTCCTTTTGGCTCAAATTGGGTGATTTCTTCTTCTTTTCCTCCGTGCGACTCCAAAGTAGCTATAAAACTCAAAACAAGCGTAAAATACATAATTTACAAGAAAAATAACAAAGAAAGCATAAACAATAGATAGTAAATAGGATGTATTCTACACCCTATCAAATTCCCCACACTTAGACTTTGCTAGTCCTCGAGCAAATCAAACTAAAAACTCACAACTTCAAAGCGTTCAAGCGTCACAAGCATCAAAGAGTTATGAGGACATAGAGTTTCTGCATTCTAGTAATAAGAAGTTAGAAATACTAAAGAACATATTCTCATTCTTAAATGTTGAGTGAGAAATAACCACCCCATAATGAAAGAACGCGTGTTTGAGAAACGATCAATAAGCATTTCGCCTCGACTTCTGCCTCACCAAATTGGATTTTATGATAATTGCACTCAAAAAGACGGCTTTTTTATGGTTCTCACATGTGTGCAGGTAGGAATGAAGAGAGAATTCCTGCAACACGTTGAATAGTGGGAAGGACAACTTCCGAAATATTTTTTTTAAACACCCACATCTTTTAATATTTTGAAAAACCATTTTTCTGACGATCTCTAAGAAAGGAAATCAACCACTATTATCGAGGATGAGATTACTTACTCACCTTCACATCCGATCGCCAATTATGATAACACCACTCTCACGGGATCCAATAGAAACGTCTTCCGCTCCTCGTCTTGATCTCCTTGCTCTTCGTCTTCGGTTTCAACTATTGGTGATAAATTCTCGAATTTCATAAATCCTTAACAATTTATAACTCTTTTTACCTTAAATCCTTGTCGCTTGAAACTTCCTTATAGATTTTCCTTCCCCACGGCTTATTAACAAAACAAATATTTCTCTTGTTTTTTGTTTTTTTTTTTTTAAATTTTTTAAATTTTTTTTTTGTTTTTTTTTTTTTTTTTTTTTTTGAAACAAGAGAAATTAAATACAAAATAAACCATGGCCGTGGGAGAAGTATTTTACCGCTTGATTCTTCACAACTTGTATCGCCTCAAAATCATAAACTTCAACAATTCTCACCTTTTGATTTTCTTCGCTCTTGTGAATAAGTCTTTATACTTGGATATAGAATTACCTCTTTGTATTGTAAGTCCTCAACATATATGTAAAAATCTGCTCTTTGTATGTTGCTTTACTTGAATATGAAATTTTCTCTTTTTCTCATTCCGTTGCTTGTAAACCTTAAACTTTTCCAACTTTCCTTGTAGATTTTGATGTCGCTCCTTGTTGATGATGATGGTGTTTCTATGGACCCGTTGTTGTCGAGAGAGAGAATGGTGCTAACTGCAAATCGAACTACAAGAAGGAGGCTTTCATCTATAGACGTCACCCTCATGATTGGCAAAATTAGCACTCAAGAGATCAAAGAGTAGTGCTTCTATTAGTGGGAGGTTGGGTAGCTCACCATTCTACCCGGAATTAACGTACGGTGACACACACTCAAAAGAAAATTTTCTGGTCGGTGCCTCACATGATATGAATACGGGTAGTCTCCACTAATGATTGATCAGCAACTCTAATAATGCATTTATCCCTGCACCAAATTCGCATCACCGGCATGATTAAATCCATTATTTAACACTCAAACAAGCAAGAAATCCGAACGTAGTTCTCTAACACTTCCAAGTTCAATTATGTCGGTCAAAATCTCTATGTAAACATACCTAGAAGTATGCTAGTGACTCTAAAATCTCTAAAAGTTGGAGTTTTTATGTAAAACTTTTTTTTTTTTTTTAAATACATGCTTAACCACTCCCCCACACTTAAACCTTACATTGTCCTCAATGTAATTGAATCCTCCTAGTAAAGTCAAGGTGGGAAATTTTAACATAATATGGAACAAGAAAAAGAAATAACAAAAAGCAAAAGAAAATAAAAAGAAAAAGGATAAGAAATACAAAACCTATGGGTTGCCTCCCATTAAGCGCTTGTTTTAAAGTCGACGGCCCGACTTAGCTCTTGTAAGATTCACTCCCCATATACTAACAATCGGAAAATTTGAGGATCCACCCATAATACCTGTTTTGCAAACAATAACTCCATACAAATGTTAGCACAAGAAAATAATAATGATATTATCGCTCGATAGAAATTTCCCCCACACTTATTCTCGTCCACACTCGGAAGTGTATAAAGAACATAGAATTTGGGAACTTCCATGTATTCTTTTTGGCAAACCTGCATAGTGTTAGCATCAAGTGTTTCCAATGGTGGATATTTAGAAACAAAATCATCCAAAAATACTTTCGAAGCACATACATTCAAACCAATAGGAGGTAAAGGAGAAGAATCAATATGCAAAGGGTTAGACAAACCTTGCACAATCTCTTGTTTTGCGAAATCCTCTTCATCCTTAGAGAAATCATATGAATTACTTACCTCTTGTATATCGTGGTCCTCTATCGAATCTTGCAACCAATCGTCGGTATTTCCTACCTTAACCAAAGTCTCGGCATCATTAAAATCATTGGCAAGTTCAATTGGGTCTTCCACGAAATCAATCAATGTGGTTTCATCCTCTAGCATCATCTCTTCAACATTCTCATCATCGGAATCGGGTCATTCACTAAAATGATTCTCGTCGGTATAGATTGTAAGATCTTCTCGTGCGGGTGTTACACCGTTTATAACAATAGGTAAGTCACACCCAATCTCCTCCTTTTGAATAGGTGAAGGATCGTTATTATGATCCGGAGTTGGAATAACTTCCTCATTGTTGCAACTCTCATACACTTCCGCGGACTCATATCTTTCCCTAAGGAATTTTTTCCAAGCACTAATTGCATCTTCCTCAAGCTCTACCTTTTGAATAGGTGTTTGATCATTACTAAGATCAAGGCTTGAGTAAGATACACTAGCGTCTTCAAAAGTCTCCAAAGGTTGGCCTTTTCCAACATAATCATCGATTAAATATTCATTACACACCATAGGCACATTAGAATAGTTATTGCTTTGATAGCAAAATTCTTCTTTATCCCTATCCTCCTTGTATTGATCCATGTCTCTTCGTTCTTTAGCAATGCCGTCTCGACGTGGTTCCTCCCAAACATAAGGTTGCTGGTCTTGTAGTGATTCTTGCAACTTTTGTTGAAGATCCACAATCATGGCAGACATCGATTTGATGAAACCAGCCGCTAGTAGATTTTGAATCTCTACCTTAATCTGTTCTTCTACATCGTGCCGGAATTGTCTCGGGGTTTGTTTGACCAGGTTTGGATCTGGGTATTACGTGTAAATGATGAGTGACCGACCTTTCATCCAAGACAGGCATTTACTCGTATGTCCATGCGAATACGTCTTGATATTCCTTGAGAGGTCTACCAAGCTTTACACGTTCGTCACGCACAGAGTCGAGCTTATCGAGATGGGTCTCTGAGATTCTCCACTCCCGACATTAACAACCTCAAGTTCGTCCATGGTAGAGTTGGTCCCGTTTTGTAGCTGTCGTGGTGCATCAGGTACTTCCTCCTGCGGCTCGTTACTACGTTGGCATTCCATTGGGCGGAAAAAAAATATGTGGTAGTCTCCCATGTTAATTGCTAACAATGCGCCGATATACCTGCCTTTTTCATCATGACCCATAATAAAAGCCCGTCTCGCTTGGTATGGTGTAAGCCGAACCCCTGCCTGGCGGGTGGAGGCCGGTGTGTCTCTCTTCGAAGGTGATGTGAGACCGGGTTTCTCCGCGAAGCGTTTGCAAGACCACTACTTTCTTCAATGGACGTCCACTTTGGCATGGAGTGTGGTGAGTCTTGTTGGTTGTGGCTCTGGGTCCTTTCTTGGCTCAAAATCTCCATGCCACGTATCGGCGCATAGGGAGATAATGATGCAACGATGCGAACGACTTCTCCGTTCAACATGGTTTTCAAGCACCGGTGATACGTCAAGGGATGATTCCGTTGTCGTGGAGCCATGGTCTTCCCAGTATCATGTGGTAATCTGGCTCCTTTTCGATTACCTCGAACCTTAATTTTGACCGAACGGGTCCTACTGATAGATTCAGGTTGACGTACCCATACGTGTTGGTTTGGTTGCTGATGCGTGTCGTAGGTGCAATCAAATTAATTAATGTTTCCACTCAATTAAAAATAATATAATGGAAGTCAAGTTCGTTCCCACGAGGAGCGAGAGATTCTAGTTGTAAAAATTGTCACAAAAGGGGGGTGTAAAAAGCAAAAGAAAATAAACAAAGCAATTAAAATCGAAAGTTGAAAGCAATAAGAGAGACAAGACCAAGGAATCCTTCTTCGTTACGAAAACAATGAATCAAGTTATGTTCTTTTCTACTTGTTATTAGTCACAAATTATCACCGACCGTAGGTAAAGCAATGGGTCGTTGTTAAACCCCTAAATCCCTTATATCACCGGACACGGAAGTTCTCGACTACCGGATTCTATTTACCAAACCACCTAGTAGTAGATCACTCTAGATGTAATTTAAATAAATGCATTAAGATTCATGAACTTATTAGGTCAATATTAGTAGTTAGACTCTTAGATCAAGGTATACTTGCTAACGTTGTTTTCACACACAATTGATCCACGGAATCCCTCCGCAAGGTCTCGTGTTTGCTACTTATGTAAATAGTCAAGAAACGATTACTTATCTCCTAACTTTCACTAACTTTAGATCAAATTAACAAATCAATTTAGCGTGCACTCTAAACAATCTATCAATCAATCATGAATGAATAAACATTCCTATTAGTAAAAACAATCGATAATCATGTGAAAAAAAATCTCAAGATAGAATTGAAACAAAACTCAAATCATATATTAAGAACTAGTAATTCATCCTCAATCAATAAGAAAATTAGCTACTCATGTTTTTGAAATTCACACAAATAATTATTAAAAGGAGAATTTTCAAGTTCACACAAATAATTAAGAAGAAGAATTGAAAGCAAAAACACAAGTGTTGTGTGTGTAGAGAGGTGTCTAAAAGATGTAGAAAACTTCTCTATTTATAGGCTTCAATATTCTCCAAATCTTCCAAGGAATAGAATCCTTTTCCTTTAACAATTCAATTTCCAAATCCAAGCCTTTCTCATCTTCCATCTTCTCTTTCCAAATTTGAGTCCAATTCTCCATCCAATTCCTAGTCCAAGTCTTCACACCCATGAGAGAAGTCCATAGAAAATTCTGAATTTTTGCTCACCGGAAAATCGGTATTATGGCCGGAATCCGACTAGGAATAAGTCGCCGCCATCCGAAAATTCCGTCTGTCGATGGAATATTCGACGGAATATTCCGTCAGTCCACCGTTAGGACTAACGGTCAAACAGGTGGTAGGCCCGAAGATGTGTTTATATTTACGGCCTACGGGTTATAATCTGCAAGTGCACGGCGTCTATTGGAGACGCGGGCAAGTACGGCCGATCCCACAAGGACTTGTGGTGCTCTAAGGTGATCTAAGGCTTTCTTCGATCAATTCTAAGTGACAATGTGACAACAAAGGGTTTATGTGCCGAAACTTGGTGAGTAGTAGTGTGGTGACTCTAAACTAAGGAAAGCAAAGTGATAGAATGGTGGTACTAGGGTCTTTGAATCCACCTTAACCTACACTATGTTCTCGGCTCACAAAATTCTTCTTGTCTTTATGACAAATGGAGGAGAGGTGTCAACTCGCTCTATGTCTAAGATGTTTCTCCACTTGATAAATTTGATCACAACAGAAGTATTCACCCTAAGTATTAACTGTCTGACTAAAGTACAATTAATCTGAGGCTAAACAATAATCCAATTAAGCTCAAGTTGCAAAGATAATCAACTCGTAGGTGTTCTAACTACGAGTGCATCCATGGCGTTGGTATGCACTTTGTGAGAGCTAAGGGTTGATAAGCAAAGATCAAATTTCATCTTGAAAATAGTTAAGCATTCAAGAAATCATATGGAGTATGAAACACACAAGTGAGAGGTTAGGGTTTCATCTCAAACCCTAGCAACTAAATTAAAATAACAAAGAACAAATTTAACTCTAATTGACAGCACTGGCTAATCCAGGCGTGCCCGTAAACAAACACAAATCATCTCTATTTATACATGCAAATAAAACCCTAACCCTAATTCCCAAAATTCAAATAACAGATAAAACAAATCAAACCTAATCTCTCGCACCCATACTCTCTCTGCATCGGTTGTTGGCTCTCCTCATGCTTCTCTGACTCCCTTGATTGATTTATGAGAAACCCTAGTCTTGTTTATCTTTAACATAGCTTCTAGAGTTATGAGAAGCTATTTTAAAGACAAACAAAGCTTGGGTGTGGCGGAATAGGTAGTGTTGGTGTTGGTGTGGTGTCGGGGAAGAAGGTGGCGAGGTGAGGCTCGACGGGTATGGAGGTGGTAAAGTTGCTCTGCAACTGATGGAGACGAGAGAAGAGAAGAAAGAGAAAATGAAAGAAGAGAATGAGGTGGTCGATTGGGGTATAGGGGTATGGGCAATTTCGCTGTTGAGCGGGCACAGCGGGGTTTGATGAGAACGCTTCGCGAGCGTAGGATCTAGCGGTGGGAGGATCCGAACGGTGAGAGAGGTAGCCGGTTTTTGAAGCGATCCGGTGTTGTGTGAGTACATCGAGGGTTGATGAGGAGGCTGTAGCGACCGTAGGATGTGGATGAGAGAGATCTCAACGGTTTGGAGTGGACGGGCTCGGATCCGGGTCGCGGGTTGCTTTAGCCCATGTCTTCCTTGTTGGGTTGCAACTGATTCGCGCGCGGGCTTTGGCTATCTGCTCCATAGATGCTCGACTCCAATTCTTCGCTCCTTGGCTCCTCAGATTCTCCGAGCTTTATTTATTACCTAAAAACACAAAATTAATTAATACAAATATTTATTCTTGAAAACAAGGAAAATACAGAATATGGGATAATATCGATTTATAAGCGCAAAAGATGAGTAAAATGCCAATAAAAAGATGTATAAATATGCACTATTTGGCACTCATCAAATACCCCCAAACCTCGAATTTTACTTGTCCTCAAGTGAAACGAAAAATGACGAAATCCTAACTATACCCCTGTCGCAGTCTCTCGAATGCATTTAGCATATGCACTAAGCCTTTAAACCCCTAGGTGTCCCCTAGTGGACGAGTTGTAGTCTCGTGAGGGTTTACAAGAGGTGTACCCACAAAACCTTCTCCAACTTCGAGTGTAAAAGAGTCTCAAGCCTCCAAGAAGCTATGAGGACATAGAGTTTCGCATGCTAGTAATGGTTAGAACTATCGAAGAACGCATTCTCATCCTTAAGTCTTTGGGCGAGAAGTAACCATACCATATGAAAGAATTCGGATTCGATTGTGATCATAAGTCTCAACTTCTGCCTCACCATTAGGTTTTATGATAATTGCACTCAAAAAGATCGCTTTTTTAGTCTCTCATGTGTGCGAGCGGAGTAAAGAGAGAAATCCTGCACACGTTGTAGGTAAGAAGGATAACCTTCCGAAATGAAATCTGGAGACTCCACAGAAGTGTGGACAAAAAGAATCTTTTTCTAATGATCTCTAAGAAGGGAAAATCAACCATTAGCAAGGGTGGGAGTACTCACTCACTTCTCACCCGATCGGCAATTAATATCACTCTCTCATAAGAAACCATAGAAACGTCTTCAATCTTCGGTCTTCGGTCTTCAAATGTTGATGACGAACTTCTTAACTTTAAAAAAACTTTAAATTTTTTTTTTTTTTTTTTTTTTTTTTTTTTTTTTTAAGTTACAATAAAACGATAAACTCAATTTTTCACAAACTTCATTAATTCTCATCTTATTTTCTTTTCTTTGTTGCACATAAACCTTGGACTATATCAATTTTTCTTTCCATATTCCGATTCTCTCCTAGTTCTTTGACGATGATGTGTTTCTATGGGTCTTGGCGATTGAGAGAGAATGATGCTAACTGCAAATCGATATTTAAAGGAGTTTTCATCTTTAAACGTCACCCTCATGATTGACGGATTAGCACTCAAGAGATCAAAAGTAGTCTTTGAAAGTGGTGCGAAGTTGGGTAGCTCACCATTCCTACCCTAATTGACGTACGGTGACACACACTCTAAAAGCTTTTCTAGAAAGTCACAAAGAGTGAAGGTCGGTACCTCGCTTGATGTAAAATGGGTAGTCTCCACTATGGGTGATCACAATTCTTACTACCGAATATCTAAACAAGCACCTAATTCGCCCTCCTGTATGGTTAAATCCAACTTTAACGCTCTAATCAACTAAGGAACCCGATTGTGTTCTCCTGTACTTCCAAGTTCTCGTTATTTCGGTCGATTCTCTATGTAAACATAGCTAGAAGCATGCTAGTGACTCTAAAATCTCTAAAAGTTGGAGGTTTTTATTTGCAAAAAGTTTTTGAATTTTTGAATTTTTGATTTTTTTTTTTTTTTTTTTTTTTTTTTTGTTAGAAAAAAGGTGAAATAAAAGACTAAAAACTCTAAATGCAAAATAAAAGACTAAAAACTCTAAATGCAAATGCACCCCCAAACCTAAATCAAACATTGTCCTCAATGTGTCACAGATAGGAAAAATTTAAACAAATCACGTACCACGAGAACTATGCTTGATAAGATAAAAAGGGAAGAGATTACCTGGATGTCGGCGGGAGCAAGGTTGAGCTTCATTCGTCAAGGCAAAATCCAACATTCTCAGTGGTGATTATATCGGATTAGCACAAAAAAATGCACAAGAAGACTCAACCGATTCAAGAAAGAAAAAATTAACAAGTCCTACAAAAATTTCCTAACAGTCTAAAGAGTTGGGGGTCAACCCAATAGAAAATATGTACAAACATTAACAAATATAACATGAAAATGGGCTTTGGTTTATGTGGGAATTTGGTTTATTGGGCTTTTGGTTTGTTTGGGATTTGGTTTCAATGGGATTCATTTGGTTTTGTTGGGAAAGTTTGGTTTATTTGGGAGGCCCAAGTTGTTGTGGGCTCAATTTGGTTTTGGTTTGTTTGGGTTTTGTTGTTTGAAACCCAGAATTTGTGAAAACTGCACAGCCCAGTTGTGTAGCTTAGTTGGTCTGGCCCAGCTTGGTTGCACAGCCCAGAAGTAGAAAAAGTATAGCCCAGAAATAATTTGAGTTGGGCTGAGTTCTGGTGTAAGCCCAAGTGGTTGTGCAAAGCCTAGGTTGAGTTATATGCACAGCCCAACAGATGTGGGTTGAGTTATTTTGCAGCTTAGGGTGAGCCCAATGGGTGGGCTTCAGTTTTGTTTGCAAATAGCCCATCAGTGAAAACGCTACATGCACCCGGATGCACACCTCAAAATTTGGGCTTCAATGAGTTAACGGCCCGGTGTTCGATTAACCCGAAAGTGTGGGGGTTAAAGTTTTGGTTTATGTGGGCTCACCAAGTGGTCAATCGGCCCAGAAAGTGAAGGCTAAGTGAGGTGGCCTTAAGGTTGGTTATGTGGGCTTTGTTTGGGTGCGAGCCCAGGTTTAGTGAATGCACAAAGCCACACAAAAATGCTCGTGCCACACAAGGCAAAGCAACACGTAAGACAAATGCACCGATGCACAAGAATATGCTCGGGTGCACGTGTCACAAAGATACAATAAAGATTGGCACTCACATATCGCTCAAGCACAAGGTTATGTGCTAAGATTAATCGTGCCAAGTTGTAACAAAGCCCCACAAACCTTGGGGGGTTGCACGAGGTTATGCTCGTGTCAGGCTATGCATAGGTCGTGCTCAAAGTTCACACAAATTTGCGACTAATCGGCCACGTGTAAGCACACACAGAATAGGGCGCGATGGAGTTAGGCTCGGCCATGTCAAAGCTCAGGTCTTGTGAAATTTTTCACACAAATGTGCAATGCACAACTCGAGAGAATGCACAGTTTATACGGGCGCAGCTCACAGTTACGGGCGGACATAACAAGGGCTAGCGAGATACACGGCTTTCCAAGGGGCAAGACAAGCTCAATGACTCGGGGCTGGAGTTTGGCTCCACGAGTCTCAACAAGCTTCAGGGTTAACAAAGGTTATGCGGCTACACTAACCTAGGCTAACCAGGCGGCACAATTCACAGCAAGCTCAGTTCTCAGACTTTACACAGTTATACTAGCAGGATTATGCAGCTGAGACTAGTGGCACTCATCAAATAGTGGCACTCACCAAATACTATTTGGCACTCACAGATTCTCGCTTACACACTATTATGCACGGATCACTATTGCCCAAACTCATGCCTTAGATTGCACAACTCATTATTGCACAACTCACACTCAATCTGCCTAACTCACACTGCAGGGCCGGAGGTTAGGTGACTTCAATGCTCACACTTTATTGCACCACAGATTACAAGCTTACAAATGCTCGATTACAGGGGTTTGGTCAACACCGCACGTGCTAAGCGCGGTGCGACTTTGGCTACCCTCACCTCGGTAGGGGTGCACACAGTGCAGTGGCAGTAAGCAACTTCACGCAATAAAAGTGACTCGATTGTTTGCATACATCACGAGGCGGACAATGGCTCAAAGGGGCTGCAAGGATATGCTCACGACTGAGCCCGTTGCACGAATTTCAAATATTGCAAGGTTGAACAAAACAAAGACTCTATGTTGCAAGGGGTTGGGCAATATCTTGCTAAGCGGCCTAGGTTATCGGGAGACATGGTTTATTATTCATAAAAATTGAGGTTCATCAAGTTCTAGAACAACCAACCATTTTAAGCTCCAACAAAAAACTGTTCTCGCGCCTTTACCTTCCCCTCGGGTTGGCTTGCATAGCAAGACAGAGCACAAAAGACAAAGTTGCATGTTAAGAAACACAAATGCCGGACTGTAGCTCAACAAAGAATTAGTTCTCTATAATGAAAACTATGCTCAACTATGCAGCCAAGATGGTTGTATTTGTGAACTATGCAGCCAAGATGGCTGTGCTTTGACTGACCGGGAGTTAAAAGTGACAAGTGACACTAAGCTACGCCTACAGAGGCTTATAGCTCAGTCAAAAGGCCAAGATGCTAAGGACAAAGACAAATTATGATTGTAATGCACACTAAGTTATGCTAATGATGCAGGGTGGATGAAGATGAGCAAAAACAAACTACACTAAGTTATAGCTACAGATAAAGATGCAAAAACAAGAAGATGTAAACATGATTGAATGCAAAAACAGATAGAATGTGTACAATTTCAGTGATAGAGAACAACTACAGATAGAGAACAATTACAGGTAGAGAAGTAAACAGATAGAGAACAACTACATGATACTAATACAGGGTTAAAGATGATAATGCACGGTGAGTATATACAGGGGATAGAAACTCAGTAAAGACAAGCACAAAAATCAGCAGGGCACACCCAAGTCCCCGCAACGGCGCCAAAAAACTTGGTAGGCCCGAAGATGTGTTTATATTTACGGCCTACGGGTTATAATCTGCAAGTGCACGGCGTCTATTGGAGACGCGGCAAGTACGGGTCGATCCCACAAGGACTTGTGGTGCTCTAAGGTGATCTAAGGCTTTCTTCGACTGAATTCTAAGTGACAATGTGACAACAGGGTTTATGTGCCGAAACGGCCGAGTAGTAGTGTGGTGACTCTAAACTAAGGAAAGCGGATAGAATGGTGGTACTAGGGTCTTTGAATCCACCTTAACCTACACTATGTTCTCAGCTCACAAAATTCTTCTTGTCTTTATGACAAATGGAGGAGAGGTGTCAACTCTGCTCTATGTCTAAGATGTTTCTCCACTTGATAAATTTGATCACAACAGAAGTATTCACCCTAAGTATTAACTGTCTGACTAAAGTACAATTAATCTGAGGCTAAACAATAATCCAATTAAGCTCAAGTTGCAGCATAATCAACTCAGAGGTGTTCTAACTACAGTGCATCCATGGCGTTGGTATGCACTGTGAGAGCTAAGGGTTGATAAGCAAAGATCAAATTTCATCTTGAAAATAGTTAAGCATTCAAGAAATCATATGGAGTATGAAACACACAGTGAGAGGTTAGGGTTTCATCTCAAACCCTAGCAACTAAATTAAAATAACAAAGAACAAATTTAACTCTAATTGACAGCACTGGCTAATCCAGGCGTGCCCGTAAACAAACACAAATCATCTCTATTTATACATGCAAATAAAACCCTAACCCTAATTCCCAAAATTCAAATAACAGATAAAACAAATCAAACCTAATCTCTCGCACCCATACTCTCTCTCGCATCGGTTGTTGGCTCTCCTCATGCTTCTCCTCGACTCCCTTGATTGATTTATGAGAAACCCTAGTCTTGTTTATCTTTAACATAGCTTCTAGAGTTATGAGAAGCTATTTTAAAGACAAACAAAGCTTGGGTGTGGCGGAATAGGTAGCTGTTGGTGTTGGTGTGGTGTCGCGGGAAGAAGGTGGCGGAGGTGAGGCTCGACGGTGGTATGGAGGTGGTAAAGTTGCTCCGCAACCGATGGAGACGAGAGAAGAGAAGAAATAGAAAATGAAAGAAGAGAATGAGGTGGTCGATTGGGGTATAGGGGTATGGGCAATTTCTGGGTGCATGAGCGGGCACAATGGGGTTTGATGAGAACGCTTCGGCGAGCGTAGGATCTAGCAGGTGGAGGATCCGAACGGCCGAGAGAGGTAGCCGGTTTTTGGAGCGATCCGTGTTGCGTGAGTACATCGAGGGTTGATGAGGAGGTCAGAGCGACCGTAGGATGTGGATGAGAGAGATCTCAACGGTTTGGAGTGGACGGGCTCGGATCCCGGCCGCGGGTTGCTTTAGCCCATGTCTTCCTTGTTGGGTTGCAACCGATTAAACGCGGGCTTTGGCTATCTGCTCCATAGATGCTCGACTCCACCTCTTCGCTCCTTGGCTCCTCGATTCTCCGAGCTTTATTTATTACCTAAAAACACAAAATTAATTAATACAAATATTTATTCTTGAAAACAAGGAAAATACGAGAATATGGGATAATATCTCGATTTATAAGCGCAAAAGATGAGTAAAATGCCAATAAAAAGATGTATAAATATGCACTATTTGGCACTCATCAACGTGTCAAACCGTAAGTCTTCCGTTAGTCAATTAGTCAAAGGGGAAGGAGAGTCAGACTCGAGTTAGCTTTCACCCAACTAACGGGCTTACTCAATGTGACTTGATCTAATTCAGCTAACCGAGACCCGGTCACAACTCGGTTGGGATCGGTCTTGGCGACTCTTGAGTTAACTCATTAGGTAGGGAAATTTGGCCGAGTTTCGTTTAATTACAGGACTTTCCGTGCCACATTCCTACTTTCTTTACTTCGCCTCCATTTCCTGTTAAGAATTCCTAGCACATACATCTATTGAGCATTTCATTCACACTTCCCAAGAATGAGTTGCAATTTAATCTTTGCAATTTATCAAGACAACCACTCTCTCGCATCTTCCTCACAATTCATCCGAATCTTCTTCCACGAACCCTTATTCACTTCCATCATCAGTGACTCCCATTCTCTCGATCAATCGAAACCCATTTTAAATTGTAACTCATTTCATGCATCGACCCAATATCAAAAACATCTCCTACCACAAAACCCATTAATCTCTTCCTCTCCTCGTGTTGTTAGCAAAGACCACCAACACTCATTACCGATTCGCTCATTCTCTTCCAAATTCACTCCCCGATTTCTTCTTAATCTTTTGGTTCGATTCAAACCCAAATTACCAAAACCCATCTTTGTTGCATCTGTCTTCATCTCCATTAACATCTCCTCTCTGTCACGAAATCTTCTCTCGAGCTTCAACTCTATTGATTTTGCTCTAGTCTCGACTGCATCTTCTCTTCAAATCCCATAAACAAGTCGAGCCCATCCTGTTTCATCAGCTCAGAACCCATCAACATTTCCTCTCGATCGAACCCATCTCAAGCATCAACAGAATCGACTGAACAAATAAAATTGGTCTCAGAAACCCTAGTTCCACCAAATACCCTTTCGATCGCCTCTTCCCTGAACTCATCATTAGCAATTTCAATTTCTCCCATGAATATCTCCAGTGGCTTCATTGCAGAGATTCGACAACCCCGCATCCATTTCGAATTCAACAAGAAGACCAAATCACCATCTCGTGATTAGTTTTCACAATCCCGCCGATCTCTCATTAATCCTCGCCGCCTCTCAATTTTTGAATGGATTCACAAAGAAGAACTCGTTCTCATTTTCAGATTAGAGAAATGAGTGAATGAATGATTGAGAGGAAAGGTTTCTCGATTTTAGGGTTGGTATAGATATGGTTATTCAGTGTCTGTCCCCTTTGATAATGGCTAACCTGATGGCAGCCCCTTAACCTCATCTGGACTGTGTTTAGTATTCCTCCAATAGTTACCCTTAACTCGGACTGGGCTCCGGATATCAATCGCCTGTAAAATGACCTTTTTGTCCTTTTGGCTCAAATTGGGTGATTTCTTCTTCTTTTCCTCCGTGCGACTCCAAAGTAGCTATAAAACTCAAAACAAGCGTAAAATACATAATTTACAAGAAAAATAACAAAGAAAGCATAAACAATAGATAGTAAATAGGATGTATTCTACACCCTATCGCTTGCCTTCGCAATCGATCATTGTAGTGGACCGTCGCATGACTTCGTTCGCCGCACTCGGCCGTTTCGAGCGTCCCCGAGTGTAACAACGTTGGAGAATGCTCCTGTCGATGAGAGCCCTTTTGAATTCCACGTCCTTGATACGGGCCGTGACGTGTAGGGCCTTATGGCCTTCCTCTCTGCCATCATGTCGTGCGTCGATTAAACGTGATATTGTTGATGGACATCTCTGGTGTTCTTGATGTTTCCAAGCGTGAAGGAGTCAAGGGCGCGCTTAATGTTATTCGATTGATGGCAGTGAACGTCTTCATCCGTTGATCTTTTGAAAGATGTAAGAGTTCACATAAATTTTCCACCAGTGAGGCCGCTTCCTGGCCTACTGGTTTCTGATTAGTAGTGAAGCTGTTGACTTGGGAGTGATCGTTTGGGATGTTAGTCCCCAGTCCTGGAGTTTCCGGGGCAAGTGAACCGTTCAACTCTGTCGTTAAGTTGATGAGGAAGTCCAGTATGATGTTAATCACATCTTTTATCAGACCCATGTTCTTGGTGTAGATCTCCTGAATCCGCACCAAGTCAGTCAGTCTTGGAATTCCTTCGTCGATTGCGTCGTCGGGCGTTGCGTTGGGGAAGGACACATTGCCGTTCGCCTGAGTAGAACTTGAGGACACGGATTCAGCCCTAAAACCGACCATCCTCCTGAGTTACAGAAACGTATTCTGAAATTGATATTGGTACCGAGAGATTGACCTCCCACCGTGGTCGCCAATTGTTTGAGGGTGAAAATGGTTTCGCTGATTTTGGTAATTTCGGTGTGTGGGTGAGAAACGAATTTAAATCCTAAACAATGTACATCAAGGGAGTACTTTAGATTCGAGCGATCAATTCCAGACAACCGCCTAAACCAAGAAATGGTCATTCCGGACTTGCTTCGGTCACAAAGTGAAGGAGAAGGGTTGGTTTTGGGGAGGGAAGCGAAGAAAGTGTTGAGACCGTAATAGTTGATTCTAAAGAGTAGTTGTTTCACGACTTGTATCGTAAAGTGGGAAGCTCCCACAGATGGAGATCTAGCAAATGTTTTCTGAGTGTTGTATGCTCCCGATTTGAACTTGTTGTTCGGTGGAAATAGGTAATGCCTATTTATACAAGTCGAAGTGAAACGTCTACGGCCTCATTAAGAAATGGAAAACGGGTGAGTAAATGGGAGGAGGTGGTAACAGGTAATGCACGGAATTGATGTTCCATATAAGAAAGCGTTTCACCATTACTCCCTGTATTTACTAATCGCCTCATCCTTATGACACTTTCCTATAACGGGCATAGTGTACGCCGCACGCTGTAAACCTCCAAACCAATAACCAATGAGCATCCCCCAGTTTGTGACATGCGTTGATGTCTCGAGTGTTTTCGTGGAAAACATGTATCACATTGTTGTTGTCCGGCGAGTTGAGCTTAGTAGACTTGCCGGCTCGGTGGTGACCTTCGACGATCGAGATTTGGCATCTTAAGAGGAAAGATAGCCGATGATTATTGCAACCCTTCGTTTGGTATCCAGTGGCATGAAAGCATGATCAATATGGCTTTAATATGGCTTAGTTTAGGCGCGGCCAAAAGTTAGGGTTTTGGCTTTGTTTAGGCGCGACTAAACTAGGGCCAAAGGTTGCCATGCGTTGGATGGTAACCTTGGACTAGCTAAGATCTGCACCTTAGATGAAAAAAGTGGCCGCAATTGTTGCAGGCCTTCGTTTTGGTAGCCGCATAGGGAAGGCTCTGTATGGTGTGGCGTGGCAAGGTGGTTGGCATTCCATTGGCACATGTGGTATGGTATGCCTTGGCGCGGTTTGGCGTGGCCAAAACTAGGGTTTTGGGCCAAAGGTTACCATGCATTGTTTGGCGACCTTGACGGCTAGGATTTGCATCTAGGATGGAAGGGTGGCCGCTGGATCATCGCACGCCTTCGCTTTTGGTAGCCGCGATAGGAAGGTCGGCATGGCATGGCGCGGCGCAAGGAGGTTGGCATGCCATTGGCACATGTGGCATGGCATGCCTTGGCGCGATTTGGCGTGGCCAAAACTAGGGTTTTGGGCCAAAGGTTACCATGCTTTGTTTGGCGACCTTGGACGGCTAGGATTTGCATATAGGATGGAAGGGTGGCCGTTGATCGTCGCATGCCTTCGTTTTGGTAGCCGCATGAGGAAGGCCGACATGGTGGGGCCAAGGCAAAATGGCGCGGATGGCTTGGCATGGTGGGGCCAAGGCAAGGTGCGGTTGGCTGGCATGGTGGGTCCAAGGGTTTGGCACAGACGGCTTAGCATGGTGGGGGCCAAGGAAAGGTGCGGTTATGGGTGGGGCCAAGGGTTTGGCATGCCATTGGCGCATGGTGCGTGGTAGCATGGTTGGCATGCCTTGGCGCTGTGAGACGCGACTGGCATGGTTTGCCATCGGGATATGCTGGTGCGGCTACCGGGCATGGTTGGCATGCCTTGGCCAGCGAGATGTGGTCGGCATGGTTTGTCGTTGGCACAAGCAGTGCGGTTGGCATGGTTGGCATGCCTTGGCGCGAGATGTGGTCTGGCATGGTTTGCCATTGGCACAAAGCTGGTACGGTTGGCATGGTTGGCATGCCTTGGCGCGGAGATGTGGTCGGGTATGGTTTGTCATTGGCACAGGGTGTGGGCCGGCATGGTTGGCATGCCTTGGCGCGGTAGATGAGAATTAGGTTTGGCATAGATGATGTTTGGTCATGTTATGGTTCCGCCGTGGAACATGACACGTGAAAAAAAAGGTACCCCGGTAATTCTTACTTAGGCATGCCGATCGATTCAATAAATGGTCATAGTGACGCCATGTCGGTTATACGCTTTTACGATTTTAACCATAAGCTAAAACCCACCATCAACTGAAGCCACTAAGGAAACAATTGCCCGAAGCAATTTTTCCTAATAGTTTAGCAAATCAAAAATCGACTAAGCACTTTAGTTCCTTTGCTAAACCTATTGCACAAATACAATCGCTTGTTCGATAAGACCAAAATAAAAATCAGAATTGACTTTATTTTTCTCATCAGGTTCTAATTATTCAAATAATAACTTAGACCTTTCACTTTTAAACAAGACAAGTACTAGGGTAGTTAACTAGCATTTCTTGTTAAGGCATTCGATTAGACTTGAATAACCGTAACCTCCACTTTGATAAGTCTAACTAAGATCAAAATTAACTTAGTTTCTCTTATACGGAATCGAATTGGACTAAACAATTCATCCCGAAAACCTTTTCTTTTGTTAAGCGATAAACAATTCATACAAACCAAATAAATCAACTTGCATAATTATTTACCTCAACCGGAAGCAATTGAAACAACATAGACATTAAAGTACCGCAATTGCACCGAAAATTTTGTAAGCCCAAACGGTTGATACCAAGCAATAAAGCAAGATAACAATAGTTTTTATTAACCGGAAACAATTGAATCACACACACATCCATAAACAAATAATGGAATAAACATCAATTGTACCGAAATTTAGTTAAGCAAAAGCAAAAAATATATGCAATAAAATCAGGCTTTTCTTAAACAGAAAAACGATTAACTAACAAAGTTGTTACCTAAAGTTGCGCATCCTCTTCTCCATTAATGTTTGCATCTTCCCAGGGAGAATTGATACCAAAATATCACTGTGTTGTCATCCTCTTGCAAGACAAAATAACAACAACAACCAACCTTTACCAGAGAAAGGTTGAAAACCGGTTTTAACTTATGCAATGCAAAAGTTGAAACCTCGAAACAAATATGCTTTTATGCTAAACCAAACGATTCAACATATTAAGACTTTTTCACATATTGTTTCAATCAGAACCCCTCACGATCCTTTGATAAAGCCTACCAACATGGGCTAGAACTCAATCCCCCTTAAATCAAAAAGTCACCCAAACCATAAGGTTCACATTATCATATGAGATCGAATATTAAGGTTATGAAAACCGCAATCAGACATCTCATAAATCCAAATGCAATACACCATAAATATTCAACAAAGAATCAAGTATTGCAATTACCTCAATCTTGTAAGGAATCGAATTACGAAACCAACGCAAAAATAATGAGGTCATTCCGAGTTGGACGAAGAAGTTATAGGCAAAACAGTTTTACACTCCTTCGTATTGCACCTCTCACTAAGATCGGTTACCATATGTTGCACCTCTCACTAGGATCGGTTACCATATGTAACTAGTGAAGGATCACAATACTAAACAGTTTTTTTGGCATAACTTTTGCATACGATGTCCGAATTCAGTGATTTTTGGCTCGTTTTAACCGTATACACAAGAGCTACACATATATGATCAGTAGATATCAACATCATAAAGTTCAAATATAGATAGAGAGGGTATGAGAATATAAGAAAATAAATCTCCCTAAAGATGTTAATTAGTCATATAATAACCGAGAGATCACGTGCTCAATTTTACGTGCTTCCTCACCTTTCATAAGATTGAGCACAAAGGTGAGCATGCACATTCCAACACAACTAGGTTGTGTTGATTTGATCCTTGTCTTTTTCGTCACGAGTGACTAAGACCGAATCATCATTCTTGACCTCTTGCTTGGTTTGTTTTCT
The DNA here is from genome assembly GCA_023531295.1 of Papaver armeniacum. Lineage (NCBI taxonomy): Eukaryota > Viridiplantae > Streptophyta > Magnoliopsida > Ranunculales > Papaveraceae > Papaver > Papaver armeniacum. Next base: position 6,156 of record JAJJWW010010565.1, on the reverse strand, counting down.
CTGTTCCATCTCTTGTTTTTCTTATTTGACTTGTGATGAAGAGTGTCATTATCACAACGTCCACTAGTACAAGAGAATTCAGACATGATGTCTTTCTTTAGTCTTTCAAGAAAACTCTTGTAATTATTGTCACCAATAATTAAAAACTGAGAGTCATTCTTGTGACTAACTTTTGGTCCCTTTTTGGCTATGGAGGATTTTGGGACCCATTTAGAGGAGGGTTTCACGGGAGAAGCTTTATCCTTCATACCATTAGGACGATTGTCCTTTTGAATACTTTGCGAAACAACTTTTCTCCAATTTGGAACATCAGATCTTGTCTTAGAATTTACAAAGTCATCTCTCTTTATATATTCGGGTCTTTTATAAGATGACCTTGTCGAGCGATTTCAACTATCATTATAATAATTCTTTTGCCTAAACTTTGGGTAATATCGATCCGAGTTCCTTTGGGGAGCAATCTTAGCCAATTCGTTTGATACAAAAGAAAGTGTATCTTTTATCTTACGAATATTGCATCCCCATTCCACATGCCCTTTATTACCACAATAAAAACAATGCTTAGTAACATACGAAGTCTGAGTTTTAATGTTACCTTTTTGTGGATCCTCTTGCATTGGAGCTCGACGATTTTTCTTTTTCTTCTTCTTCTTCTTCTTATCTTTGTTCAACTTTGTTGCTTTCATGACATTAGCAGAAATGCTCTCTTTGATTGTCGTTCTTGAAGAGTATGGTTGAACCTGATTCTTAGGCTTGACTGGTTTTCCTTCTTTACGGGCATTTTATACATCAATGGAAGCCTCTCTGGTTTAGAAGAATTTGTAGTCAGAATAAATTTTACCTCTTTGCTAATACGTGAAGCATCTATTCCTTTATAGCCCAATCCTCATGTATCACGATGATTTCTACTTGCTTCCAACATTGAGGTTAAATTGTTTGAGCTAACATTGAACTTCTTAAGGTCCAAATTTTCTTCTTCCAACGTCTTGATTTTATCAAGAGCACTATCTAGATCAGCCTCAAGGCGTTTTTCTCGTGTGAGATATTCTCATTCTTTCTCTTCAAAGTTCTTTTGTTGAGAGTTAATCCTTGCATCAGATTCAGCAAGTTTCTCTTCCAACAAATGTACTTTTTCAAGAGCCGCATTACGATCTTTCTCAGCTTGAGAGACTAGCACATACTTTGTCTTTAAGACTCTGTATTTGTTGTGAGAATTTTTCTTTCAGCAAGTTATGCTCTTCTTCGAGATTTTCAAACTTTAGGGTTAAATCTCGTTCTCTTTCAAGTGCTGAAAGAAGATCATTAGAACAAATAAGAAACTGTTTGCTTAATTCCTTTAGTTCGGATGTTTTTACACTTGATCTTTCATCAGAAATATCAAGCATAGAACTCAAAAAATTCTCGCTATCAAAAAGAGATTTTTCGCAGTCCGAATCATTGATTGCACATAGGGATTAACTAAATCTCCTCTAGAGAACCTTCTTCGTACTTATGCTTTCGAAGAGCAAGTAGAACTTGATGAAGAAGCCCCTTTTAAACATTTCTAAAATCAAAACTTCCAATGTCTTGTGATACGTTAACCGAGTCTTTCTTTAGTTTTCGCTCTCGCTTAACTTTATTTTGACTCATGTCTTACGGGTTGATCGCATCAAACATGATTGTTAGATGTTTTCGTGTTTGCCGCTCTGATACCAATTGAAAAGACGAGGGTACCAAATATACCTCAATCTAGAACTTTACACCTATAAGTTCTTTCTCCGAAAGTGATTGTCAATGGATCGAGTCGATAAAATACAACAACGAAAGTATGTTTACTTGATAAAAGGTTCGGACTTAACCAAATACAATAGGATTGCTATCAAGTAAATAGGAATTAACATTTGTGTATTTTACTTCTAATTATAATAAAATAATTATAATTGCGGACACAACAAGATTTTGTTAACGAGGAAACCGCAAATGCAGAAAAACCCCGGAACCTTGTCCAGAATTGAATACTCTCAGGATTAAGCCGCTATACAAAATCTAAACCAACTTCGTATAATTGAGACCAAGCAACTAAACCTATAGTTCACCTAGTTCCGTAGGTATCCCTGCGCCTCTAACTTGCAAAAGAAGTCACGCACTTGAACAATTCCTTTGGTTCCGTATTCCAAATAGTAAAGGAACAACAAATCTATTCTAACAACAACTCTTTTAAATCAAGTGATATGAGTTGGACAAAAGGCTCTTCCGTTTATCCCAAGAACTCCTTTGTCAGGTCCTTAGATCTATCTTATCAACAATTACCAAAGTAATTGTTAAGATTTTGCAATCAATACTTTTAATCACAAAGAAAACGTATTGATGCCGATATACTCAACTAATCAATCAAATCTATCACAAAGATAATCCTTTTTAAAACAAATAAGTATTGTGCACACCAAAGATTATGAACCCAAATCAAATCTTCTTAGATCTTCAATAAACACACTTACACAATCAACTTGAATCTCTTGTGATCAATCACACACGAATCGAAGTCTCAACAATGGATTATCACAAGACGCCTTTAGATCTACAAATAGTCTAAAGATCCCCGTTTCGAAACTTCGATCTAGTTTGAGTGAATCTTATATCAGAAGAGAAGATTCTCAAGCATAAACAAACTAGGTGCAATCAAAGTTCAACAACCGTTAGTCAATCAAATCAATCGAAAACTAATAATAAACTGAATTATCTAGTTTCTCACCAATCTGCATTTAATAGAGCTTCCAATCCCAAAGCAGTCTTTAAACTAAGCGGCCGAAGAGATTTTGCCTAATTAGGTTACTTTCCTCTCCGAATAGGAGGCTCCACTAGTAACAACACAACTAGGTAGTTTTGCTGGCTTTGAGTATTAGTTTGCTTGAAATGCAAACTTCAATATTTATAGACCAAGGAAGTTTGGACACCAAGGAATTTCCAAAACCAAAATATTAATCAAATGCTTTATCCAAATATTGACCAAATCTTTATCCAAATATTGACCGAAATGCTTTGTCCAAATATTGACCGAAATGCTTTCCATAATTCCCCGGAAATGCTTTGTCCAAATATTGACCAAATCCTCAGTAGAAAATCTCCAACTAGTAAATGCACATTACCAATTTCTATTTTCTAAAGATATGCATTTTAATTGCTGGAAATTAAAAGCATATAAAACTAAAAACCTTAATTAAAAGATTCTCAATTTATTTCGATCCGGATTCTCCTTTAGCTATTAAGGAATATCTTTGAGCAATAAAAGATAAGCGTTATCGCACATGTTCAAAGTATGTCGACATCTTTACTTTGTAAGTCCTTTTTCATACTTACAATCTTGGAACCGATTTGCCACACTTCCAAACAAGTTTAGAATTGGTTCATCTCGACTTTCCGTGAACTATGTGATTGATTATCCTATCAAATCAACAAACATGGGTTTCACTTCGATTTACCAAAACAAGTTTCGGGTTCTACCTTCATGTGGGTACTATAATTAGTCACGCTAGTTACCAAAACTTGGTTGACTAGGTACTAGGATCGGTTCCACCTCTTACTAGATCGGTTCCCTCGATAACTAGAGTTGGTCATACCAATTAAAACAAATCGATCATACCATCTCAGTGATTACTTAAGATCGGTTTACTAATAAAAGTCATACCAATACAAAGTCAGGCCTTGTGAATAGTTTTACCAAGATACATAAAAATGGGCTTATGAGCTAGTTATACTAAAAACACACATATTGGTAGTTCAAAAGATATGCAATGAATAACAATACCAATAAGCCTAGTGATTTCCCTTTCGATTCACAAACAAGTTTATGAATGTACTTCCTTTAAACGAATAAAACATTGTTTCCTAGGATGAAATCTTCACTTCATACCCATACATAATCACAACAACATTCAAACGATTATGTCGATGTCTTATATACGAAGTTCAAAAGATAAGCGTTATACTTCGTATTGTATTCCTTAATACTACGCCCTAACTAGAGTATAATCATTCATAGCTTCATAGCTTATGTTTTCAAAATGCACGACTTGAAAGAAACGTTAGGGAATGAAACAGTTCAAGTCAAATATTACTAACCTCAAGTGGAAGGATGATGTCGCTGTCAGAGCTCTTACTTCTTCGCATTCTTCAAGTCTTCACGTTATACTTGTAATGTCTCATATCCTAATACTTTCAAGATAACCTATACGGTTGACCTAGTACATAATCACAACCTCTTTAAATGAATTTTGGTTCACTAAAATATGACAACCAAACTTGACATACAAATGCTTGGTGGGTTCAACCGAGCTATGCTCTAACACTAAGTATATTGGTGTATGAACCTAACGAGATTCTCGCCGCAAAGCAAAATTCGGGACGCTTAAATGCTATCATACATGCCATTACCTTCAGATCTTCAAAGACCATGTGACTACGTGCACTCTGGGCCTAAAGATGTGATATCTTAGAAACTGTGATTCGAAGGAAATTTCTCTCGAAAGAAGCTAGGCTTAAAACCTATGTTCTCGATCAAAAACCTTCGTATGGATGATGAGAATTCATTTGATGAGTTTAACCACAAAATGTCCGAAATTGTTAATGCATCTTTTGCGTTGGGTAAGACTATTCCCCGAAAAGGACATTGTGGTGAAAATTCTCAGATCGCTGCTGTTCAAATATGATTCTAAGAAGCATGCCATCATTGAAGGAGATAACCTTGATACGCTCTCCAGAAATACTCATGTTGGGAAAGTTAAAAATTCTTTATCTTGATCGTAACACATTCGGGGAACTTATGGGTTCAATGTCAGGACCAACACAAGCGAAGCTTCTAACTTGTCTTGGGCTAATGAATATTGTTCTAATCATGTTGATTTTGATAAATCACCGAGTACACAAAAGATAAAGGATTTATTAAAAAAGAAAAAGTTTGAGAGAAAGGTCTCTCGTACAATGCTTCCGAGGATTCAATACAAGAAAACTCATCCCAGTTGTCAATACCTTGCGCACTTCCATTGTGTGCAATGAACTTTCTGCTCGCAGCTGGAAACTTCTTCATACTCAAGTAAAGGTTGTGAGAAAGGTCGTGGGCTAATCTATTCCTTAAGCATGGGTACATCATTTGGTGACAGTCTCACATATTCGTTATGAATAGCAAAAGCACCATCAGCGAGGTAAAGCTAATAAATCCCGCAATTACGCCGCGTCGACGTAATGGTCTTTCCTTTGATAATTGTTTTAAACCTAAAGTTGCGAGTGTTCGCATAATGTATGTTAGCATAAAATAGACTAAACATTTCCACATGAGTATACCTCATGCCCGATGAGTATAACCTATTCATGCTCGTTCATGAATCGAGTAAATTCACGAACATCAACCGAATCATTATAAATCCTTTCCACAACGTGTTTACTAGCTGACGTAACCAAGGTATACATTACGAGCATGCTTTTCAATGAATTGGAATTATAGACTAGCATCAAAATAAAGTTCACGAACATCATCAATTCCGCTTCGCATTCCTACTACTAGAAATTTCTCCACGATGATTTCTTCTTCTTAAATATAATATAAGGCAACGCTAACGAGTCTTTCAAATACGTGGTTGCTCCAAGCTTATGTTGCAATGTTTATACACGTGGCGCTATTATAAGCAACCTACTTACATATATTGCAAACGCATAAGTGTTTCAATTAGTGTTACGAAGAGGGAGCGTAAAACCAGCAAAGTCGCTTTAGCCTTAGTCGCGGAATTGACTCATTATCACATGCATGATTAAAAGAGTTTAAATGACCAACTTTGGTAGGCCATAAATATCATGTCCATTAGAATTGGGAAGGTGTGTTTGGTTTCAATATGGAAGTTGAAAGTTCGACCCGGTGGTCAAGATTTGAGCTTATTGAAGACCTTTGCCGTCGAACTCGCAAGCCGTTGCTACCAAACTTGTTGCCAAGTTTAGTTGCAAAAACTATAAGTCTTGATTTCTAGTCTACTTATAGCTAAGTCTCGGATTAGGATAGAAAGTGTAGTTGAGCATTAGACTTCACGGCTTCATCGACAAAGACGAAGAACTACTAATGGGAGCTTGTGGAACTTCATCAACAAAAAGGTATGTGGAGATTTGAACTCATCTATCACTCAAAAGTATATT
>JAJJWW010010564.1:0-82496 GCA_023531295.1 Papaver armeniacum | reverse complement strand
TAGGATGGAATTTCGGGATTCAAGTAAATTGAGGCAAAATTTCAAACACTTGATCATCTTCATTCCCATTAAAATCACACGTTGTACTATTTTGACACACAACAAATTTAACGGTGAATCTTACAGGGCCACACACTGATTATTTAATTTTCTTTTTCTTCTTTTAGTTTTTCTATAGAGCACAAGGTATCAATGAAATTCTACTTGGTGAACATAAGATACTTCAGAGAGAGAACTTTCTCCACCACCATACTGAACATACCCATCTACCACCGGTCTCCACCACACCATTCCAGAGGTCTCTTTTACTTAGAAGGGACACTGCATCACAAAATCACAATCCAAATACATAAATACATTTCTTATTTGATCGACTATTTAATTTTTTTTATAGCACGTCATTATAGACTCAATAGTTGACACACACAAAAAAAAAAAAAAGTGTAAAGTTTAGGAAAACTGCAGGTTTTAGTAAAGAAAGTGTCTATTTTTCTGGAATATTACCCTTTTTTGCCAGCTCTCTCCTGCTCCATATGCCAAAAAAGGCTACCATCGTAAGCAGCTCTAACAGTTTCCTTATGAAGTAACCCATTCTCGTCCTTGCCGAGTACGTAGAGAATTTTCCATTCTGAATAGGCTGCCACCCTGCAACCATATAAAAATAATTTTTTTGTTAATGTCATATGATGTAATCGAGAAGCGTAATAAACTAAGACAGATGGTTTAAAAAAATTACCATCCTCCATAGTCTTTAGGAACTCGGTTGGCTTTCAGAAGTTCTGATAACTCATCTTCTGTTAAAGCATTTGCATTAGTTTTTGAATGCTTCTGAAAAAGCTCTTCAAATCTTGACGAGACAAACCTACAAAGAAAGGAAGAAAAATTTGAATGATGGGAAAAGCATAAGACAAGCAAGGTGTACCACGCTATTGTGAAAAAAGATTTTCATATCACAAGTTTTAGATCTCAAGAATAATGATGACCAAAACAGTGGGACCAATTCAGTAAATAATATTCCAATTCTTAGCTAAGAACAAAACCAGGAAATTGAGTTCAGGCTCCAGATGGCCCTGATATTTCAGCTACTAAATTTCGTGTAATAGAAATCAGCGTACCGAAAAGGAAAAGAAACATGTTTGTTTTACGGCAACAGAAATGGAAAAGAAACATGTTTGTGCTGGCCATCATTCCAAGCAATAGAAATCAGCATACCGAAACTGTAACTCAGTCAAATTTACGGCATTTACCTTCCCTCGGTGTCATATACTCCAGAGTCGCTGGTATGTTTACTTTTGGCAATGTTTTCTACCACAATTGGGAAAAGGGGATTAGGAAATTTACCCTGCAATATTAAGAATCAACCAATAAGATTAACAATGGACAGATTGAACTTATCAATGCATTCATAAGAAACTTAACACGCTTATCATTCCAAAGGCATTCCATCTGAAGTGCATAATAAACACTAGACAAAGAAATATAGAAGAAATTTGGTAGCTTATGCATCCTAAAAGCCTCTTCTGTCAACCCAGTAATCCACCACTAAATGGGCCTTGACCAAGTGATCTATGAGGGAGCAAAACCTAATAGAATGACAAAGTTGCAAATATCAATAGTTTCAAACAGACTAGTTTTCGCTCTGTTCTGATCACCAATCAAATGGTTAAATGCATGATCCGAGATAAATCTGATAATCTGAAATAAACGTGTATATGTATCTTCAGCTAATAATCATACACATAAGATACAAGGCAAAAGAGACACATTCTTGTACTCATTCAGTATCAATTTTTCCAACGAAAGAAGACAACTATGCTTGCTGGTGTGTGAATATACAAGCAACAACAAATTCTTCACATGGAAATGGCACGACAATACAAATGTCTATTGAGCAAATGTCTTAATTCCGTGTTGATTGGTAGTACTTGTGCATCTAAATCTCACTATTATGAAACTGACTTTCCGCAACAAGTATAAATGGGAGTAACCCATCCAGACAATCAATCTACCTAGTGTGTCAATATGACAAAAGACCAATATTCTCAGCGCTGGCTCATTTGAAGCCACTAATTTCTTTCCATTTTATCCTCGAAATAAAGTCCACAAAATTCCTCTGTGTGAATAGAATCAATCTCAAATTACAGGAGTTTTCTGATTTTTCATCTCTAAAGTTTACATCTAGAATGATACTCTACTTTCAAAATTCTAAACCAAACAACTTTGTCAAAGAAACAACAGAACAAGTATAACTACTTAAAAGTGCTTCTCAAGCATAAACCTCACACCACAAGCACAAACACTGGTCTAATCATTATTTGCAAAGAACAAAAATATAAACAAAGATTAAGCTCGGCAATATAATAATATTGTGACGACCCTAACAACATTTGTCTTACGTAAAACATGAATCGAGTGATAGGCCTTCAGAGATGCTAATAAACCTTCATGTCTAGTTCACTGTTGTTCTCAGCATGGTATAAACTGCATATCATTCTAGTCATACAAATCATCTTCTTTATATCAGGCAAAAGGTTGCCTTGAAGGGGACAGTAAAGAGTTTTAACCCTCTATTTCACAGTCTAGTAAAACTACAACAAAATTAAAGCGCATTAAACGCATAACTTAGATGAGCTTCATTTTTTTTCTTGATCGGGAACTTAGATGTCTTAACTAAAATCAAACTATGAGGGATTTCTGAATTAGTTTCCTCTCTAAAGATTTCACACAAAGGCCTGCTAAATCAATGGCAAAATCAAGGTTTTAGAATTACAAACTTGATACAGTCAAACAAGATTAAGCTGTAGGAATGTATAAAAACTCTTATCAAGCATGCACAATCCAAAAATGAGAGTAGGAAGCAAAAAATTCTAAAAAGAAAACAAAAAAACTGAGTGATAGGTTGAAAGACTTGCCGGACGAGTTTTTCCACTGAGACCCATATTGATGAAAATAGATGCAAGAGTTGATAAGCCTAAACCACATCCAATTGCACGAAACCCTAACAATCCATCATTAAAAAAAAAAACATTTCAGTATTACATTACCTGATTACCATCGAATAATTAAAAAGATTGTCAAACAAAATATAAAATAATTAAAAAATAAACCTTGAAATGTTTCCCATGGATAAATGACACCATCTTTGTTCCTATCGAAAAACGCTACATGCTTCTGAAGAACACTCTGGTTATCATCGTTCATAATGGTTTCTTCCTTGCTAATAGAAATATCAGAAGCGACAGCCATTGAAGCTAGTAATGAGAAAAACAACAAAGAAATTAATATTTTTCTGCTAGTTTGAGTAAACATTTTATACCCAGAAAAAAAGTTACACCCAGAAAGAATACGTGGTTTGCTTTCTTTCTTGATGAGTGTAGCTTATTCCAACCAATCTTGTGTTTACACAAATGATTTACTGTAGGGTATTACTTATAATCTCTCTGAAAGCCTGAGTTAATTCTTTGAGGTTTTTCTGGAAAAAGATAACAACAGAATATGAGGAGGCCACGTTAATTGTGGCTTTACGCAACTAATGCTTATGCTGTCCGTCAAGAATTGGCATATTTACCACCGCCTTTAAGAAGACAATCTTGCCCCACGTATACATCTGTATCGCATACTTGCCAAAAAAGATGCATCACTTTTCCTTTTGTGGGAGTTGCGACATGCAAATTTAGAGATTGGGTTTCATTCAGGTATCTAACTTAATGCATTGCGCTAGTTTAGGATCGCTCTAACAACAATTATTGCTCCACAATCGTGTGCTCTTGCCAACAATTATTGCATTGCATTGATTTGATCTAATAGCGTGTGCTCTCCATACCATTTTTGATTTTGAAAATATCTTAACAATAATTATTGCTCCATAGTCGTGTGCTCTTGCCTTTTGGAATATTTTTGTGTTGCCAAATTGCACCATAGGCGTGTGCTCTTGCCTTTTGGAATATCTTTGTGTTGCCAAATTGCTCCAATTCTAGACTAATGCCGAATTTATCAACCATCAGTATCCTATGCTAAACCCGGGGCACCTTTAGAAATGCATGGCCGAAGCTTTGTAAAGCAGGTCTTCTTTTCCAGTAGTTTACCTCCACTGGATAATTCTTTTGACAATGACAAGTCGTCTTATCGGTTTTAAATGCACTTGATTACTTGTTTAATGAATGCAAGTTAAAGAGAAATGATTACACACAAGGTATTGAAAGGTGAAGCGTTTTTTCATTTTTAGGAAGCGATGTCAAAGCGTGAAGCGTCGCTTCATGGTTGATGTTTGAAGCGGATGTTTTCTTATCAATAAATAATTCGTAACTAGTAATTATAAATTTATTAGGAAGATAATATCTATAAAGCGTGTATACACCAGTTCAATCTAACTTTTAAAAACCATGATTACACAGAACTTGCCTGTTCCAAAAAGAAAAAAAAGACAAAAAAAAAAAAAAAAAAAAAGACAACCGGGCAAAACAGAATAGGTTGAAGCGGTCTCTACTTTCAAACTTTTTCTTTATAACAATGATGAGATTTCAATTTATTAGTAACAAAGCATCATCTAATTAAGGAAAAGCGTGTGTTGGATTACCAACAAAGAGTATAAAAGTAAGGCAACAATTCTAGAGTTATGCAATCCCTTGTGAAGCCAGGAATGGACCCAGGTCAGGCAGTCAATACAAGCACGTAAAAGAAACTGAAAATAGACTAGGAAGACTTTTGCTTTAGCAGTTGTTTTACATAATTAATACAGGATTTATTATAACCTTCGGGCGTAAATGATACAATTATATATTGTGACTATACATATTACAGGTTCTTGATTACTTACTCTTTCGTCTAAAACTACTCAGAGTATGGAACACCTCAACACTAGGCCTTTTTGATCCGCCCTTCCTTCTTCGTTCCCTGCACAGACGAGATACACAGCATTATAGCTACCTCCCAATCTTCGAAACAACAACTATTAGAATGAGTTTCAATTAGAACTACAGACCACTGGGTTATTAGTATGAGTTGATCTCCAAACAAAACAAAACAAAAAAAGTAATGATAAAGGTTATGGACCATTGGGCTAGAGATTGCTCATTCCACTAACCAGACCACTGGGTTATTGCAAGAAAGGATATTATCGGTCTCTTAGAGCTTATAAAGAAACTTCTAACAAATTATGTACAATATAGAGTAAGAGGGAACACTTTACCTTCAAGAGGTTGTGAAAGCTTACGGTTCTGAGGAGACGCCATTTCTTTCTTCAACTGGGTCAATACATTCTCCATGGTGCACTCTCTCTGCCAATCCGACAGCATGGGGAACAATCTAGGCTCCACCTGGTGTGGATAAATTGTAATAAATTAATGGGCAAGTAACAAACCACCTCCGGCAAACACTTGAGATTTCAAAGGAAAAATGAGATATATATTAGCCCAGATTACATACCATTCCAGTTTCTTGGTTCACACAGTTCATGTTTATCCTCGATTGAAACCTAACGGTTGGTGGACTATCTGGATAGTCTTTGTCACAAAATAATTTCAACTGGTAGATACGCCCCTCGTGAACAGTCTAGAAAAAGGCACCAGAAGCAAGTAAGATAAATAGTGTATAACATTTAAATATGTGAATATCCATGAGACATGAAAGAAATAATTTCGAAGGACTGCAGTACATTCTGCGAGTAGATATCATGTGCGCTGTATTGTATACTTAGAAAGTCTGACATGAGACAGTAGAACATAGAATAACTGTTCCTAACTATTTGCAAGAGTGGGAGTAAAATGTCAAAAGAGAATGCAGAAGTTATTATTGCTACTTGTGACCTACTGACTTATCATATGCCACAAGTGATAAAATAAGAAAAATATTTTATCAGGTTTGAATATGCGAAGATCCATGAGACATGAAAGAAATAATCCTCAAAGGGCTGCAGCACATTCTGCAAGTAGATATCGTGTGCGCTGTCCTGTATACTTAGGAAGTCTGACATGAGACAGTAGTATATAAAATAACTGCTCGTAACTATTTGTGAGAGTGGGAGTAAAATGTCAAAAGAGAATGCACAGGTTATTATGGCTACTTGTGACTTACTGAATTAGTATATGCCACTAAGTACTACCAGTTAAAATAACTTGACATCATTAAGAGAATGTTGAAGTTAGTTTTGAACACATTGTTTAATCATTTCTTTGAATTGAAAATGTAGAAGTTTGCTAGAAGGAGTCTTCACAACAATTTTCAATATGTGGCACTAAATCTAAATACATATTTTTGATTAGGCACATAATAAAGCCACGCTACACACAATAAGCTGCAAAACTGGATGTTAATATTATATATGCCATTAGACTGCTCGTAGGTGCGGGTGTAATAGCTACAGAAATGTACTTCAAGGTGGTTTTCTAATCAAAATTCAGTAAAAGAATGATCCCCTTTTATAGAAAAACTAAAATGTAAGAAAAGCCTACACCGGGAGGACCAATGATGGTCCCAGTCCATGAACGCATGAGTACATCATCAGCATCATCCATTCCATAGCTGACGGTTCCATCTCCAATTCCTTTCTCTCCTCTCTCTAGTTCCTCCAACAACCTAAAGTTTCTAGGCACTGAAACATGACCACCGGAAGAGTAAAGTTAGTCCGAATCCGTCTTTGAAGGACATCAAAATGCAGATAAAGGGAACTGATTTAACAAGTGGTGTAGATACATGGTTTCATAATGCATGAAAAACACTTAACAAAGTTTAGCATCCTTGTGAAATAAACTATCGAGTGAACAGAAACTTTGGTTTATCATCCAAGACTATTAAATAACTCGTCCGACTATAACTTTGATCAATCAATCCTTCTTTCTGAACCAACAAACAATCGATGTTTGCTTTGTTATAGAAGTCCTACGATGCTATCAGTTTGGTACAACTAAAATTTGATACAATAGGCAAAATAGTGGTCACTTTTTTTAAGCTTCAAGTTAAGGTGTTTCTTAATTCTTTTAGTTGAAATTCTTGAGCACAGATACCATATACTCACATCCACCATTACGACTTGCACAACGGACAATATGCCATAGGAGGGTTAAACAAAGTACGGCGGACCTCAGTTTACCAAAAAAAAAAAAAAAAAACAGTTTATAAGGTGAAATACTGAAATCCTTAACAGCTTTTCCATATAATTGCATTTTTATAACTAAGTTCACACATTCCTTGCATTTACCCTATTTAGCAGTGCGGGTCATACGCAACCAGTCCACTACAGATGAGTACCATACCCAGTTCTGTAAATAGTACTCAACCTTAACTACTAAGCCAGAATTCATATGTTTCTTCAAAATAAACTGCCAAACCCTTAGACGTCAGAAGAATGACATGGAACAATGTTTCATCATACACATTATTTCTAGCCAGTTATCGAATCACTCTCACTATCCACGTAATATAGTTCCTTAATCCTTTGACACAAAACAAGTGAATGAACAAACTGTGACACCACAAATTGTGACCGCAAGTTCAACACTGAGCTAACACACAACACCTCCATCATTCTAATTGCATGTCACATTATTGTACACAGGAAAATCCAGCTAAGTTCTCGATACTAATCATATACAACCTGATTCTATTTTCGGCACACATCACTTCACTAAACCCAACAAAAGTTAGTAAGCCTAAGAAATTGAAGTCAGGTTCAGTAAACCCAACATAGTAATCTAATATTAACAAACAAAACAGCCCCAAAGAAACAAAATTTTAACCTCCCATTTCAACAATCCCCCAAACCCTAAAAATCTCAAAACCTAAAAATGATAACAAAATAGCACAATTTGAGCATGCGATAAACATTTAATAGTAGATCAAATAAATGACTAAAATAGATGAAACAATACAAGAGATTTTATCTGATCTTAACAACTGAGAGTGATCGTGAACTGTAAGTAAACACTTACCAACAACCTTAGCAGCTTCAGAGCCCATGTTTTTCGTAATTAATGTACAGAGTTACACCAGCTTTAAGGTTTCTTTATCTGGACAAAAATGAAGAAATGGAGAATTTCAAAGGGAGGAAGAAGGAGCGTTGAGGAGCAGTTGAGAAGTGGGGAGGATGGATTAAGAAGAGTACTACTGAGAGAAGGAGAGAAGAATGCCTTTGATAAAAGCAGTGTGTAGCTTTTTCCACATTTTGTGTAACATCAACATCAAACTTTGATGTATCAAGTATTAAGATGACGCCACGTATTTGCTAAGTGACTGTGCTTTTTTCTTTTTTCTTTGAAACAAGAAATGATGTAACGATTGATGGAAAGATTAAGGCAAATATTAACCTGTATACGAGGGCACATGTTAAGGAAACTAAAAAAGCATTTAATTACATTGATCTTCTACTCATATTCTTAGCTTAAATTTTGAGAAAGTTACCGGTAAACAACCCATTAAGGAGAAATTCCCAAAAATAACCATCAAGTTATTTAACGACTTGATAATTATGACCTGGATCCCACTATTTTAGCTATTAATTGATTATGAATTGATTATTTTTCCCTATAAATCAAATCCTACCGTATTTGTATATATCTGTATTCTCTTTCATGCCTTTTCTTCTCCATTTTCGTGCGTGATTAGTGGCCAAATCTAGTACATGATTTCGGAAAGTCATGTGTAAATCCATAGATGGAAAGTCCTGTGTAAATGGCATTGTTTGATCGAAAATCCTAGATTATTGACAAACATGAAGTAAAAAAAAATGCTAGCTTAAACAGTCGAACCAACATGGAGTAATTAACTTTGATAAAAATAAGAATACGGGTTTTAAAAATATGGAGGTACTCCATATAAACGGTTAATGTAACAAGACCCATAGACAGAGAAAAGGTTTTCAAACCCTAAATTTAATGGAGTTTTACATCCAGAATAAAAAACAACCCGATCTTGATGGAAACTTCAATCTTGAATACCCTCAGTTTGGCTGCAATTGAAATTAGATCGATCGGTAGTAGTAATATGAAAAGATAAAGGTGAAATTATACGATGGTTTGTAGAGATTGTCTTAGAAACAGTGCCATTAGGGTGTTACAGTATCATAAAAATGGAGAAGAAGAGATAAAACAGAAAGATAAACATAAAGGAAAGCTAGAGGGAGCTATAAGGACGTGATTATCAAGGATTAAGGGTATTAGTGGCATTTTAATCTCACTTTAATCTCACTGATATAAAGATGATTAAGTAATTATTGTTCTAACAACTGATTTATGTTCCCCGTGTAAATATAGGACGAATATACCGCTATTAAAGTGTATACGGGTATACACGTTAACAGGACCCAAAGATTAATTCAGTACAAAAGATTTGTCCACAACAAGCTGTGCCCTGATTTCCATCGGAGAATAACTAAACCAAGCTATTGATAGAGTATTCTCTCTAGCTAGTTTAGAGAGAATGTCTGCTACTTTATTACCTTCTTTGGGAATGTATGAACATTTCCAAAAAGTAAATCTACTAAAAAAACCTTGAATATCGTTTACTAAATTAAGTAATTGCCAATCAATAGATGTGTTATTGTTGACTACTTCTACCACCGTCTTGGCGTCAAGTTGAAAGTGCACTTCCTCTAGCTCCAGACTTTACGCCAGATTCACAGCTTCCCATAAAGCCATGCACTCCGCTTGCGCAGCACTTCTCACGTCCGTCAAGTAGATGCATTCAGCTGTTTGCTGCTCCCCTGCAAAGTTTCGAACCATTAGTCCAATTCCACCTGTGTTATTAGAGTACAAGTAAGAACCGTCTATATTGAAGGTAACAGCATCTACAGGGGAGGTAGCCAATGTATATTACTATGAGAAACTCTAGCAGAAGTGGGGTGATTAGAGTTATTATGAGCTAATTTTTCACTAATGAAAGTGCGAGCTTTTGAGATAGTTCTTTCAGGATGAAGATTAATGCCCTGAAAAGTTTTGTCATATCTGTCGGACCATAGGCACCAAGCAATGATAACTCTTTTGCATATTTCACTTGTTGAGATCTTCTTATCATGAAAGTCATCAAACCAGCTGCATATCCAATCTGAGAAGGAAGATGAACCAGTCGAGGACCAACCAGAGATAGAAAACTAGACCGCTCTAGCTAAATTACATTCCATCATAACATGAAATGGAGTTTCTAGCACCTGCTCACAGAAAGGACAAACAGAAGGAATTCCAGGATTCTTGGTACTGAGGACGTCTCTTGTTGGAAGGAGAGTAGAGACTGCTTTCCAAAGAAATTGTCTGATTCTGGGAAGAATTGGCAACTTCCACAACGATTTGTAGATTTTTATCAGTCTTGGTCCCACCGAGACTAGTGTTACTTGTTCATCATACATTGATCTTTAAGCTGATTTTACAGTGAACCTACCATTTTTCTCTAACAACCAGATCAACATGTCTTCGCAGTTACTGTGAATCTGTAATCCCATGATGTAGTTTACTATGTCAGGCTCAAATAACTCTTGCAGTTTTTGTATATCCCAGGAACTATTGTTCTGGTTAAACAATTGGTGCACAAACTTGTATTGCTGCTGAGACGTACAGTCTTGCTATGGAGCTGGAGGACGTGATAAAGCTTGGATCCATCTGTGCTGCCAAATCAATATCTTCATGTCGTTTCCTAGACACCGACAACTATTTGATTGCACAAACCCTAGCTCAGAACTCAAACTTCTCCAAGACCATATTGTATTGCTCTTCTTTTTCAAGTTGTAGAGGTCGCCATCTGGAAAGTATTTAGACCGCAGAGATTTGGTCATCATGGATTCCGTGTCAGAGCAAAGTTTCCAAGCGGACTTTGCAAGTAAAGCCCTATTGAAGATTTGCATATCTCGAAAACTAAGTCCTCCTTCTTCTTTGGGTTTCTGAGTTCTTCTCCAAGTGATAATATGGTTGCCTCTACATGACTTCTTATTTCTCCAAAACTGCTGTTGTTTTGAACTCATCTTTTTAATGGTAACATCCGGAAGCCTGAAACTCGTCATATGATGAATTGGTATCGCGTTAGAGACATTCTTAATCATAAAAGATCTCTTTGCTTCAGACATGTTGCTACCATTCCAGTTTGCAAATCTGTGGTCCATTTTATCACATAGAATAGAGAAGGGTATACGTTTTTTCCTGCCTACAAAAAAGGGAAGACCGAGGTATTTTCATCTGTGATATTTAAGTATCTGACTTGTAGAGCTCCACTGAAAGTCTGACAGTCTTCAGGTGAAAGATTAGAACTGAAATACACAGCTGATTTGTTGAAATTTATCAACTGCCCTGAGCAAATGGAAAACTGATGTATCACACTTAGCAATTTTTGAACTTGTGCATCATTAGCTTTACAAAACAAAAGACAGTCATTCGCAAATAGCAAGTGGTTGATCTTTGGTGCTGAACGTGAAATTTTCATACCTGTGAGTTGCCCAGTTGATTCACAGTGAGCTAGGAATCTTGAGAAAGACTCCATAGCTAGAATAAATAGATAGGGTGATGGCGGATCACCCTGTCTAATTCCTCTAGTCGGCTTGAATGCTGTCGTGGGAGAACCATTCAACATGACTTCAATATGTGTTGTAGAAATGCACTGAGAAATAAACTGCCGAAATTTTTCTGAAAAACCAAACTGCTTGAGAATGTCTAAAAGGAAACTCCATTCAAGTCTATCGAATGCTTTAGACATATCCATTTTAAGAGCAAGATGACCACTTAATCCTTCTTTTTTCTTCATAGCTTGGACAATTTCTTGCACTAGACAAATGTTTTCTAAGATTAGTCTGCCTGGTACATAGGCCGACTGCATTGGCGAGATGATTTTTACAATATGTTTCTTCATCCTCAAGGCAATGATCTTCGAGATAATTTTGTAAACAGTGTTGCATAAAGCTATGGGATAAAAAACTTCCGGTTTGTTAGCTATTTGAACTTTGGGAATCAATGAGACTCTAGTGTTGAAATAAAAAACCCGAATGGAAGAAAGATTTGATCATCTTACAGACATCTTCCTTCACTACGTGCCATTGAGTCTGGTAGAAACCAGGAGGGAATCCATCTGGTCCCGGAGATGTCCATGGCTTCATCGTCATGAGAGCTCGATGGATCTCTTTCTCTGAAGGAATGGCTTCAAGTTCTTCATTATTTTCCGAAGAAATACACTGAGGGATATATCTGAGGAAGTTATGAATGCTTGGTGGGTTGGAAGTAGTCATAATACTCTGAAAATGCTGATTGAGAAGAATAGAAAGTGAATTCTTGTCATTACACCATGTGCCATTTGGTGCCAATAGAGAGTCAATTCTGTTTCTACATTTCCTTCTATTCATCCTAATATGGAAATACCTCGAGTTCATATCCATGTCATTATAAAAAAGATCACGAGACTTTTGACGTTTTGAACTTGCTTGGACTTCATTGAGTTGTCTGATCTCACTTTCTAATTGAATAACCGCTTCTGTATTGGAACCATTCACATCAGCAGCTTGTAAAGAGATTAATTCTAACTGCATTTGGGTGATACGTTTGTTTATATCACCAAACGTGCTTTTACTCCAAAGTGACATCAAGTGTCTAGTAGTAGATAACTTGTTTGTAAGGACAAAAGCATTAGAACCAGAAAAGTTAGTAGACCAAGCAGATTTGATATTCTCAGAGAAAGATTCATGTTTGAGCCAATGCTCAAAAAATTTCCAATTTCTACCAGTAACCCTATCATGGTTTGAAATATCTAACAAAATAGGAGCATGGTCAGAACCATATTGAGGAAGATGTCTGAGAATGGAATTCGGATAAACAAGGTACCATTCACTGTTTCCTAGGGCCCTATCTAGTCTGGACTTATAACGACTTGTGTCGTGTTTATTACTACTCCAGGTAAATGGGTTACCACAGAAACCTAAATATGTGATATCAGAGTCTTTAATGAGGTCCAGTACATCACCAGAAGTGATGTTATTGAAATCAGTGTTCCTATTATTGGGTGTAAAAGTGATGTTCAAGTCACCAATGAGAACCCAGGGTTTATTAATAGTCATACCAAGATCCTTAATAAACGACCATTGAGCTTCTTTTTCATGGTTATAAGGAGTTCCATAAACACAAGTTAAGTACCATTCTCCTCTACTAGCATCATTAATGATACGAGTGTGAAAGATTTTATCATCTTGGTGAACTATGTCTAACGAAAAATCATCTTTCCATAATAATAGTAGGCCACCAGCTAAACCAACAGAAGGAGCAAAAACCTTGTTGGGCATTCCTAAGAAATTAGATAATCCGATGATTCTACTATCGTTGATTTTAGTTTCACAAATAAAGATAATGTCAGGATGATGAAGATTTTTAAGATAAAGGAGATGATCTCTAGTGTCTCTACCTAAAAAACCTTGACAATTCCAACTAAGGATTTTCATACTGGAAAAAAAAAATGTGAGTTTCAATTCTAAAGTTGAAAAAAAAACACACAAATTATTCGTATATAAAACTTGCAGAGAAAGAAAATACTGGAAAAATGAAGATATAGGAAAAGAGAGTACCAAGACAGATGAAGAAGCAGCAGCCTCATCCATCACCTGGGGGTAATTATTAGTGATATTCTCTCCCTCCTCTACTAGATCGTGCTCCATTCCATCATACTCAATAGAAGATTGATTCTTAGAAGTATTTTGCTCATTAACAGAAGTCAGTGCATTGTTCTCTAAGCCCTAGGTGGTATCATTATCTTCTTCTTCAGTATTTATAGATCTTTTGGGTCGTCTGGTATCCTCCTGATCCTATCCTTGTTCCGCTAATTGTTTTTTACTAGCTTCACAAATCCTCTAGATGAGCAGATCGAGATCTTCACAGATTGCAACTCCATACTTCTCAGCCAAACCATGGATATAACTGATATACTTTTCATTTGTATATCGACCAATTTTCAGTTCATGAGCAACATTGGCACACTCCTCCTTGTTGTGATCAACTGTCCAGCAATGTGTACAAAGGTTATGAGGTTGTCGCTCCCAATGGTATCTTACCCAAGTAACTCCTCCAGCTCTTGTATTCCACCATCCGCCTCTAAAGAGAGGTTTACTTAAATCGACCTTTACTCTTGCTGATATCATGCTTCCATAAGAAGGCCGGCAGTTTGGACGGTCAGTCGAAATCTTAGGGCCTAGTTCAAGCAGAGCTTCATCAATAACTTGAGCAGAGAGATGTTCAAGCAACAGATTTTTGAACTGGATTGTCCATTCACTGTGAGTAAATTTCCAATCTTCTAGGGGAACAACATCATCATAAGGGAGAAGATTTAAGTGAGACTTGTAAACATTCCAGGGATTTTTCTTGAGAACCGCTTCCATCTTTTCTTTCGTGAGAAACTTGAAAAGAAATATGTTCCTATCTAGATCACGTATCTCTCTGAACTTGTATGGATTCCAAAGAGTTTTGAGTTCCTTTCTAACTAGGTCTGTTTCTAAAGGTTCTTCATTAAAAACTTAACCTATCAAGGTATGCCCTCTTTCTTCTGTAGCAGCTGAAAGTGCCTTACGATTGTTTGAGTATCAATTTCGTATACTATTCTTAGATATTTCTCTTGTATTTTTGTATATTACGATTTTTTTCTATTTAGTAGGTATTTTGGAGTCACGAAATCAAAAGAAGAGAATCTGAAACGAATTCGAAGAGATTTGGTAGACTTTTAGTACTCAAAATATCAAGAGAGTTTGGGATCAAGTTGATGCTACTGGCGCTGTTAATTAATGATGAGATTGAATGTTTCTGAGTCTCAGTATAATTAGGAGTTATGGGTTGTTATCTGAATGAAATTTTTGCACAAAAGGAGTTGTGCAATCTCCAATATACCAGCAGTGCACATCCTTCACCAGTTGGCTAGACGCACACAAGATGTTCGATAAAGTGCCTGAACGACCATTTCTTCACCACTTCAAGTTCAGTTGCTACTTATCGGCTGCACCAAGTCTGTTGTGGATTTTATGTGATTATCGGAGAAGGTTTAGAAGTTGGCTCTGAGTGGGATTCATATTACAGGCATCAGTGGTTCGAGTGTATGATCTGTGCTCAAGAATACAAGGGTTATAGGGTCTGTGATTTGCCGAGAAGTCAGTGAAAGAAAGGAGTTGCTGCCATAGTTCATAGCTACAAGAAAGATGGGTCAGGTGGGTGCTGATTCAAAGGGTTTCGAAGTTCAGAAATACAGGGAACTTGTATCGGAACTTGAGTTGTATATAGACTCCAAAATAGCATCGAGAAATCAGCTAGAAAATTATGATTCAATGGGTCAGGGATAAGAGAGGCATGATTTGTTAAGATTTTGGTGGGATTCTGAGTTGGTTTATTGACCAAAATTAAGTTCCAAGTTTTGTGCTTCTGGCGTTGATTACTATGGCTAAACGGAGGGGATTGAGACCTGTATTCAGAAGTTGAGATGATTTAAGAAAAATGGGTTTCAGTAGATGTTAAAATCTTCATGGAAGAGAGCTATAAAAGAAGAACCTAAGCTACACCAAAAAGATCACCCAACACCTCTCGGGACTGTTGTTTTCCTCCAACATGGAGGAGCTGTAGCTCCTCTCGTCATCAACACCTCCAATTCGCGTACCATCTCACCTGCATATACCATCACATGCATCCACCTTCATCACCAGGCCATGTACATCTTTTGCATCTCCACCAGTTCTATAATATCTCCATCATCACCACCACTTTCATCCCATATAGCACTTGCATACAACACCATTTGTCATCAGCACACCACCAGCATCATCTTTTGTTACCATGTATCACCAGTAGCTGCAGTTCACGACCATCCAATACCAGGCCTTCCATAACAGAACCAAGCATGCAGCATTTCTTACTTCGCAGTCACCATTGCATCCACCAACGGCAGCGAGCACTCGCACCTGCAGTCCATACAACACTACCTCCATCTGTTCGACGTAACAATACCATTCCACCAGTCCACCTGCTGTTTATTTGGGTTTGCTTAATTGGTTTTGAATTTGTGTTTTTATTGTTATTGCCATGAACTCCAATAGCTAAATACTTGTTTGGTTGGGGATTATTTCGAAACTACGTGACTTGAATTTATGAGTTTATCTTTCTGTACAATATTGTTTTATTGATTGTATTTTACCGTGCTTATGACCATGGATTGTTTGCAGGAAATTTGAGTGGCCAATCAAATAACTTTCTTGTGATATTAATGCTAGATTTTAGATTCTTAATCCATAATTGTTAGGATGATATAATCATAAGTAGCAAAACATCAACGTTGCAATGGGATGTTGTGGATTTTGATGTGTATTTGACAACCCTAAGTCAACATGTCGAACTTACATGCATGTGGTTAGGATCAATTCAACTCATAGAACATACCGGTTAGTTATGTTACTCTAGATAGCTTATTCAAAGTGGCTTGATTGACTAGACACGAGTAGAGAACTTATTCTCTGAAGTGACTTTGGAGTTTAATGGACTTGTTGAACTTATAACTTGTCTAGGATTGTTAGTAAACATATTTTGAAGAAGATTCATGTTCACTAGTGGAGAAAGACCCCCTAATCATTCTCATCCTCATTGTTTACATTCATATTTGTTTTATAGTTTTTGCATTTTTCATATTTTTAGAAATTTAATCGACAACTTTAGCTCAACTTTCCATTAGGAACGAACCTGCTTATCCTTGTGCTACTTGTTAGTGTAAGAAGAGTAAGGAATATATCTTTTGTTAGTTTGACACCTCATCAAAATTGGCGCCGCTGCCAGGGAGCAGTTGATAGTTCTAGTTGTTATTTAATTTTATGATTTTGCATTTATTTTTCATTATAAGCTTTTACTAATTTATCTTCTGAGAATTTTATTTTCAGGTACAAAAAAATCACTCGTTTTATGTGTGCTCAATTGGTAACAAGAGGTAAGTCTCTAAACTAGTTGTGTGCATAAAAATTTTCGTGATGAATCCTTTTGGGAACAACATATTATGGTTAATAATGATTTTCAGTCTCACTCTTACAATGACTTCCAACCATACTGGGGATACAATCAAAACCAATCTTTTGGCTATGATGACTATTCTACAAGACCTTGTGATTATTCTCATACATCGCAGCAACCTTTTGGTGGTTATGTAAGTGAAAAATCACAAGGATGGGGGCATAGTTATACTTCTCATACGTTCCAATCTAGTTTCTTGCAGATGCCTAATGAATTTATGGATTTGCAACGTACATGGAACCAGATTAACTCAACTCCCAACGTGCCGAGTTTCATACCAAGTGAAACATATGATAGTGTATTTAGTCGTGTTTCGGATCTTACTTATGATCTTTCACCCATTCCACGGGAAGAGACGTGGTCTAAAGAACCTATTGTGAGTAGTAGCGAAAAACATGTTAACATAAAGAAACTCTTTAGACAATATGAGCAGTTAGAAGAAGAGGGAGCAACGGAAAAAACTCTTCAAGCAATTTCTAGGGCCATACATGCGGAGGTTAAACGCCGTGTTGATAATGGAGAAGAGCCCCAAGAAGAAGATTCCGAGGATGATGAACCTTTGGAAAATATTAATAATGACGGTGCTACTAGCTCAACTCATGATTTTAATGATCATTCTCATATTCAAAAGGAAGAAGTCGAGTCTAGAAACACCATAGTTATTGATGGTAAGACTTATGTTGTGTATGAGGGCGATGATGATTATGACTTCTTTGTGAATAACACCCCTAGTTCAGAGATTATGAATACTTTGAATGAGAAGTCAACTTGCGATGAAGACCGTAGGATTACGATGACTTACTTAGAGCAGATTTCGATTCTGATGATGAAGATTTGCAAGTTATAGTGTAGGATCAGAATATCGCGACATCAATACTTCGCGGGATCAATAAATAACATCATTGCGAGGGGGTCGCAGAAGAGTAATATAAATGACGCAATGAATGACGACAGCCAAAACATGAGAAAAGTGTGAAGATCTAGCGAAGTTTAGGAGAGTTGCGAGATTGTATACTTGTACATTTGCGATATTTCGCAAGTCGTTCAAAAAATAAAGGACAAAACTTAATTTGTCATCCATTGTATACTACCCTATATAAAGAGTCGAATAAGTCTGTTGTGAGGGGGATTCTTTTTCAGAGTGTTAGACAAGTCATTAGGAGAGACAAAGTTTGTGCTGATTGTAATTTCTTTAGCTCTTTTCTATTTTACCTTGTGAACATTGAAGGAAATAATCAATAAAATCATTGTTATTCATCTTAAAATGTCTTAGTTGTATGGATTATTGTGAGGGGTGTAGTGTAGGATTTCCTGCAACTACATATTGGCGCTAGAAACAGCTGTTTGAGTAAGGATTGACATCGTGATTTGAAAGAATTTGGAGTAGTAGAGGAGGAATTTGATATAATTTTCAACGATTTACCAAAATTAAGAAATGGTTAGAAGGAGAAATGCATCCCGAGCAACCAACAACTATTTATTAGGAGAAGTAGGAGACTTGCCGGAGAAGAGAGAAATGAAATGGGAGAATCCTCAAGAAGGAACATAAGGAATGATGAAGAAAATCAAATTCAATCACCAATTCAACCAGTGGCGGATAGATATGTGGATTATGATAGAGTAAGCGTGCATACTTGGAGATCAGACTCTGTGGACGAAGGGGAAGAAGAACAACAATTGGTAAACAATGGACAAGAGGGGAGAGACCGAGAAGAGATTGGAGAGATAATTCATGGAAATGAAGAGATCGCAGCATTAGAGGCGTTGAGACAAACAATACATGAAGAAAGACGATTAGAGGAAGAGGAACGTGCAAATTTAACAAGACAGAATCATGAATTGAGGATGGAAAAACATGAGATTACAAAGCAGAAGGTCGAGAAGCACTACAAGATCAAGCTCAAGATCAGTTAGAGAGGAAAGAAGGAGAAATTTACCTCACAAGAAAAGCTGTTGATGAAGAAAACCAAGGAGAAGCGCAAAATCCGGGCGAGGGGAACATTGCGAGAGAGGAGAAATGATGGAAGATCGTTATATTCCACGTCCCGAGACTCTTCAAAATGGGCGAGAATGATGAAAATCAAGGAAACAGACAGCGTCGAGAGGCAAAATAATCTAGTTGATGAAGAAAATCAAGAAGAATGAAGAAGAATATTGCATGGGATAGAAGCACAGAGGAGGCAAAAAGAGATTGAGGATGACATTGAAAGGCATTATGTTGAACAAGCACGTCTAGCTCGCGAGAGAGAAAGATTGAGAGCGAGAAATGGAAGAACAAGAGTTAGAAGAGGCAATTCGCGAATAATCATGATAATCGAGAAAGAAGGCGAAAACAAAATCGCAACAATGATAATATTAATGAAGAATATGAAAGAGCACAAAGGAGAGCTGATAGACACCAAAGAAGAGAAATCGATAGATATAATGGTGTGCGAATTCGAGAAAGAAATGAAGGAGAAGATCGCAGAGAAATACGAGAAGAGAATGATGAAAGTCAAAGTAGACATGAGCGCAGGCGAAGAGAAGCGGAACTAAAAGACCCATAGATTCAAATTACGATATAAATGAGCAAATTTTGAGAGAACCGGCGAGAAATGAGAGGAATGATGAGCAGGTAAAATGGGAGGAGGAAAGAGACAGTTGGATTGGCAATAGAAGAAGGCTGCGAAAACTCCGTTCACACAAGAGATACAATTAAGAGGAATACCACCGAAGTGAAATTTACTGACATTAACCAAACATTTTCGATGGAACAACTTGTGCGTCAAACATATCAAAGCTCATATGAGATGTATGCTACAATGGGAGAATCATGATGCTATATTGTGCAAATATTTTGCATCAAGTCCGATAGGAGAAGCTTTGAAATGGTTTGAAGGGCTGCAAAAAAATACGATAACATCTTTCAATCACTTACGAGGCTATATTTTTAGGGGCATATATAAGTAATAATTCCTCGCGACCCGGTATTGAAGATGTATTTGGGTTAAAACAAAAGGTTGGTGAAAGTTTGAAGCATCTAACCGTGAGATGGAAGACAATGTGTAGCGAAATGGTGGGCCGAGTGGATGAGAGATATCTCATCTTATCATTCATTAATGCTATGTTCTCAAATCTGTTGTATATTCAAATTTTAGAGTTAAGAATACAATCACCATGGCCGAGTTGCGATAACTTCAGAGGAGTATATTGCTCTAGAGGAAAAGCAAAATGAGATGGAATCATACCCTGTCGCGAATACAAGTTCAGGAGCTGCGAATGCATGTTTGTTACCCAAATTGATAAACACTGTGGCGAGTACCTTGCAAGGTCAACAAGGAGTGAAGATACCAAATGATGGTCAGCAAAAATTGGTAGCTATGGGGAGTCGCGATCAGGAAGAATTTGAAAGAAAAGAAATTTCTACAACCGTGGCGGAAATAATAAAATTCAAAGGCTTGATCAACCGCAAGAAACCTATGGAGGACGAGGCATAATCCACAAGAGACTTATGGAGGTCGGGAGGCGGTATCATAGAGGACAGCGAGGTCATAGAGTCGTATGGGAAGAAATCAAGATGCCACCACTAAACGCTAGCGTGGAGAAGATATGGGAAGCTATAATCCTAATGGAAAACATACCTACACCATGGAACATGGGAATGAACCACCTCCAGGTGACGAAGTCATGAATTACATTCCTATCACCATTTTCATGGACACTTAACGAATGATTGTAGGAATATAAAAAGAATTATCCTCAGAATGATAGATCAAGGGAAGCTAAACCAATTCTTAAAATGTGAAGAGAAGACTCAACCATTACCAACACCTCCAGAAAATCACAGAGTAAATAAAACAAAAGGGAAAGAGACATTTGTAGTAGAAGTTGGAACGAAGGCCAAAAACTTATTCTGCAACTCTATCGTACATTCTTACAGGACAATTGAAGATTTTCATGATAGTGTTCTCAGTAGAGTTTTCGCAAGAGATGTTGACAATAGAGAAGTAATGAATATCGCGAAGTCATCGCCACTGAAAGAATGGCAAGCGCATGATTATTTCTTTTACCGCGAAGAAGTACACGAAGGTGGCGAGTTGCATGACAGTCCATTAGTGGTAAGATTAGAAATTAATCCAAAACATGTTGATGATGAAAGTGATGGTGAAAGAAAATTCATGGGCAATAAATAGAATCTTAATTGATACCAAAAGCTCAAACATCCTTTTTTACCACACCTACAAGACTATGGGGGCAAAGATGAAGATTTGATACCTTCGACATATAAGATTTATGGTTTTAATGGTACTGCTAATAAACCTAAAGGAGAAGCTCGCATGCGAATACCATTGAATGGATTATCAATCAAATCTTGTTTTGCATAGTCGATGTGGAATCCCCTTATAATGCATTAATTGGGCGACCACAGTTTACATGAGATCTTGGGTGTAGCATCAACTTACCACCGGTGCATCAAATTTCCTCATCCCAGTGGTGTTGGAGTTATAAAGGAGATTGGGGTGAGGGACAAAAATGCTATGAAGTTGAAGTGGAGTCTTGCGAGGAAAGGACTGCTCAAAAGAAGAATTGGAAGAGAAATATCAAAGAAGACCAAAGAAGAGAAATACTGATGGTGGACACAATAGAAGTGAGAAATGAAGATATCTTGCGAAATCAATGCTTGAAGACAATTGGAAATTGCGATGGTGTCGCAAAAGGTAAAGAAATATCTGGAAATTTGAATGAAGAAACAGAGAACAACAAGAGTAAGAAGTGCAAGAAGTAAGTAAAAAAAATATATATATATATATATGAAATGACAAAAACATGTCAAAGAATGTGATGATCGAAGAAGGAGTACGCGAGAATCTCGCTATTCATGAATGTAACGAAAGTTTAGTTAAATAATTACAACGAGATCACAGCAAATGAAGAGAGAATATATGAAAATTTCACAAAGAAGACGAGAAGAAATAATCAAAAATCAATGAATGATTACAAGAATTGACAGAAATGAATGAGTGAGTGAATGGGACGAACCTTTATGGCGTACACCTAGTTCGCGAATGATATTTCAAAAGAGGCAAATGTAAGACCTAAAGTCGTCATATAAGGGGTATCTCTTGACATGGCTCGGGGAAAAGGTTACACCGCCCCTGGAACTTTGAGTCATGAATATTTGGGGCCCATGAAAGCCTATCCTGGGGAGATACCTTGGATTTCCAACTATATATATAAGGTTATACCGTTGGACGACCGAGGGTCTCTTTCAAGGAGTCGGTGTATGACCAAGGCGCCGAGGTACACGGTTGAGCCAAGAGTGCCTGGGGCATTTGAAGTGTCTCGGCCATTCTTGGCAAGTCTTGGCACATCTTTGCACTCGGCCCAAGAAAACTCCACTTAGGGTGCGTCTCGTAACCATAAACCCTATAGGTATAAGGGATAAGAGGTCATGCGAAAACAACCGGTTGTTGTTAAGACATGGGAGGAGCTAGTCTTGTATGGCGATCCT
This sequence comes from Papaver armeniacum, assembly GCA_023531295.1. Classification (NCBI taxonomy): domain Eukaryota; kingdom Viridiplantae; phylum Streptophyta; class Magnoliopsida; order Ranunculales; family Papaveraceae; genus Papaver; species Papaver armeniacum. The sequence goes on along the minus strand of JAJJWW010010564.1, from coordinate 60,029 downwards.
TGAAGGGGCAACCAGGGGAAGATGATAAGGGCGGCACCCTCCCATTAGGGAGCTGATAAGTGTCAAAGACGCAATATTTTCGCAAGAAAATTTAGGCTTGTCATATTTGTGCGATGATCTGAAGAGGCAATAATACTAGGGGTAAGACGAGATCAATGGGTCTTTACATGAAAGTGTAAAGACGTCCTGCGATTTCGTCGCAAGACGGCAATGTCATGGGGCTTCAAGTTCGCGAGAATTTTAGACTGTCATATTGTCGCAACAAAAGCATCCTCTGCAGAGGCAATAATACTAAAGAAATGATAAGACAAGATCAATGGGTTGTTACATGAAAGTGTAACGACGTCCTGCGATTTTGTCGCAAGACGGCAATGTCATGGGGCTTTATGTTCGCAAGAATATTTAGGCCTGTCATATTGACGCAAAATGAGGGGTGGCAAAATAAGACCTTTAACTAGGAAGGCAAAATAAGACCACACAAAAACAATGATAAGACAAGATCAATGGGTCATTACATGAAAATGTAAAGACGTCCTGCGATCTTGTCGCAATGATGAATTTCAACATAAATGAAGATAAGATAACACAAGAAATTGAGTAAGCAAATAAGCTTGCGAATACGACTATATTTCTTCATTTATTTGTGGAGAATTAGCAACAGCAGTTGCGAAACTAAGAAGTATCATTACTTAAAGATTATCGACTTAATTTCTCTCATGTGAAAATAAATAACAGAGGCAAGTATGGGAATGATTAGAGTAAAAACTTGTTATTTATTTTCATATGATAGATTTACAGTAAGAGATTACAAAAATGGAAGGATAGAAGGATAAATGTACAAGTATCACAAGAAGAGAAAAAGGAAAATGGAACAATCTTTCAACTTATTCTTCTCCTTCATCAGATTCTTTATCAGATTCCTCTTCTTCGCTTGCATCACTATCAGAGACATCTGAGGAAGGCATATTTTCAGGAATTTCATCGAGAAGACAAGGATATGAAGAAAGAGGAATGTTGTGGTCATTGCAAACTGTTTCAATAGTTTGATTGCGAAAACGGACAACATCATTATTGAAATTCGTTCCACGGATAGTTTGTAGTTGCTTCTTCAGCTTAGAATATTTGTCATTGCGAAGAGAGAAGTCTTTTGCAAGTTGTGCTTTCTCAGATTCAAGTTCCTTGATTCTAGTTTGAAACCTCTTCTCAGATTCTGCGAACAAATGACAATGAGTTAGCAACTTAATAGCAGTTTCATAAAAAAGAGGCGGAAAAGTAATGAAGAACAGTAAACAACCTTCTCTGTCAGAAATCATATCTTTAACCAAGGCAGTATGCTCAGCATGAAGACTGACGCTAACACCTAAATTATTTCTGGCATTATCTAGAACCTTCGCAGCCCAAGCGAATTCATCATCATTGTTTATGACAAGAAGTGAACGAATTTGATTTTCTCGCTCATTAAGTATGGCATTTTGGCGAAGAGATTCATCTCGTTCAATTTGGACTTCAAGAAGAGTTTTTGGAATTTCGCTAATGCTTGTGCACCTTGATTAGCAATGCGATCCTTATCATCTATAAGTCTAATTTTCTTCCTTAGAATATTATTATTCTCCTGGGAGCTAAGATATAAACGTTTAAATCGGTTGGCTAAACCTAAACTAGATCTATGTTCAATTTCTAAGAGATGGAATTTGGTTGAAGTTCATTTAATGAGAGAAATTAATCTTGTTTGAAGAACTACTTAAAGATTCATTGAGATGAGCGAGAAGAGCATCATCATCCATAGGTTCGGGGAATGAATGGAGAAGGATGGCTTCGTCAGAAAGATTATAAATGTCTCGAAAATGATAAGTCGCAAAGAAAAAAATAAACGACAAAGTAGAAACGAAGAAAAGAGAAGGGTATTATACCATAAAGTTGCTGATTAGCACTTTGAAGAGTATATATTTTGTCCTTCCAGGTGAAGACTCAACTTCCAACTGTTGAATTTTTTTTCGCGAAGAGCGGCAGTCTCACTTTCATCCTTCTTACGATATGTCGCAACTTGACTTCTAATTCTTTGTTCTTCTCCTTAAGTTGAAGATTTTTATTTTCAAGATTGTTACGCCTCTTCTCAAGATCTGAGGCAACGACAAAAGAAGCTCTCCCAGACTATAAAGGAAAATAAAGGAATTGTTAAGATAAGGTTTATAATCGAAATCACAAAGAAATAAAGAAATAAGAACATACCAAGGCATTGAGTGCATTTAAGAAACTGGGAGTCATTGTCCGGGAAACTCCATGAAAAGAATCATTATCCACTAGCAGAGGGGCGTCGCAGATATTTTCGAGAGCTTCGCAAATAGCAGAAAAACGATCATCTCCCATTCCTTGCATAGAATCAGAAAACACTAGACAATTGCGCCATAGCAGATTCAACTGAATGATTCTCCTTCGCAAAATAAGTATTGACCTCATTATTATCTTCATCGAGTTCTCGCTGGTTTGGGAATTAGAGTGAGAAGTGGGATGGATTTTCCGTTTTTAGAAGATGGAGCGAGAAGATTTATCCTTGCGAAGAGTGATTTTATTCTTGCCTTTAACCTTAGCGACCGAAATATCATTCTCTTCAACGCCAACCTTCGCACACGTATGAAGATAAGAAACGAGATGCAACAATATTGTTAAAAAATAATAAGGAAAAATATTTCTTACTTCATCCGTGATTGAACGAAGTGTCGCGAATACTCGCCTTTGGATTTCTTTTTGTAGCTCCTTCTCAATTTAATAATCTGAAAAATTTGCAAGATTAGGTATAAGAGGAAATACAGATTGTAAAATAGGTAAAAGTTAGGAAGTATACCTCTTTTGCTTTCTCGGGCCAATTAAATACCCAAGGATGGTAGTTTGCGAGATTCGCAGGGAGTACATGGGAACCTGAAATGTAAGGTCCACTCAAAAATAGTGGATAGACAGACCATCTCTCATCTTTAGAGTAGCGAGGAACATTATTCTTGCCAGGAATGCCGATCAATATCTAGCATGAGTATCTTATCGTCGGAAACGTTCTCTTTTCTTTTCAATCGGGCACCCCAAACGAGATTTATCATTTTTCATGTTTATTACTTGATAATTTTCAAAAAAGTTTTCTACAGTGTACTTTTCAAATGGCTATCTCTAAGCTTGCGAAGTTAGGATCTTTAACACTATCAGGATATAGAGATCCCTTACCAGCGCCGCGGTTGGCGAATTCAAGCATTAGACGGATGCAATCACCACTGAATTGATAAATAGCTCGCGAGAATTTCTCATGAGCAAGAATTTCATTAAGCAAGGGCAGTTCGGGATCGTACAGAGGAATGGGAAGACCTGCGAGGATTTGACCTAGCGAGATTATGATTTTCCTCGATCATCACACCGATGATCGAGAAACAACTTTTGCGAAAAAATAGATGAAGGTTCTTGATTGGGAATAGTAGATAAGGTGAAACCCTTATCTTGTAATTTCTTTTGAGTTTCATCTAAAAGGGTTTCATATTTACGACCAGAAGGAGCCATTCTTAGAATATGGGAATGATTAGAGAACTGAAGATCAAGAGAAATAAGAAAAGGAAGATTTACAGTAGCAGAAACGCAAATTGCGGAGGAAGAGAGTTGAAGAAAAGTTGCAGAGGGAAGGTAAAAGAGAAGAAGAGAAGGGTGAGAAAACTATATATATAGAGAAGAATTCTCGACAAAACAAATGCATTTAATGCGAGATGGGACGTGAATGGTCAAGAAAAAACGGTTGAAAGAGACGTGTTAAGAAAAGAGTGGAAGAAGAAACATGTGTAATAAATTCCGTGTAAAAGTACGGGATTGTAACAGATAAAGATGAACAGTTGCGGCGTTTCAGAATATTGGTTCTCATGACATTCTCTTCTTCGCAGAGAAGACATGAGAATTGGCAAGATGTAGGATCAAAATATCGCGACATCAATACTTCGCGGGATCAATAAACAACAGCATTGCGAGGGGGTCGCAGAAGAGTAATATAAATGACGCAATGAATGACGGCATGGCCAAAACATGAGAAAAGTGTGAAGATCTAGCGAAGTTTAGGAGAGTTGCGAGATTGTATACTTGTACATTTGCGATATTTCGCAAGTCGTTCCTGAAAATAAAGGACACTTAGCTGTCATCCATTGTATACTACCCTATATAAAGAGTCGAATAAGTCTGTTGTGAGGGGGATTCTTTTTCAGAGTGTTAGACAAGTCATTAGGAGAGACAAAGTTTGTGGTGATTGTAATTTCTTTAGCTCTTTTCTATTTCTCTCATTTAGGGCTGGAATTGTGTGCTTCAAAAGTTTTATCCTAATTTCTTGCTTCTAAATATCCACCATATGTGTTTGAGTCTAACACCATGCATGTTAGCCAAGAGGAATTAATAGAAGTGCCTTCCACCTATGTTTTGTATACACTTCCGAGTGTAGAAAAGACAAAGTGTGGGGGTAACTCTTATGAGACGATAGTTTCACTTTTATCATTATTTGCTAACATTCTTGTGAATCTTTTGATATATATGCAGATTGTTTTGTGGGTGGATCCTCTAATTTTCAGATTGTTGATATATGGGGAATCTATTTTGAATGTTACTCATATGCGTCAATCAGGTGAACAATTCCAATTCTTACTTCCTTGTCTTTTTCGAGTATTCCTCTTATTCTTTTTGCAATGGTTTGAAACATTGAGAACAATGTTTGATTTAAGTGTGGGGGTAAGGTTCTTAAAAAAATGACGTATACAAAACTTCCAACTTATAGAGATTTTAGAGTCACTAGCATACTTCTAGGCATGTTTACATAGAGATTTCTGACCGACATAACTGAACTTGGAAGTGTTAGGGAACTACGTTCGGATTTCTTACTTGTTAGAGTGTTAAATAATGGATTTAATCATGCCGATGATGCAAATGAGGAGCAGGGAAAAATGCATTATTAGAGTTGCTGATCAATCATTAGTGGAGACTACCCATATTCATATCAACTGAGGCACCAGACCAAAAATTCTTTATAAATGACCAAAGAGATTTATTTTGAGTGTGTGTCACCGTACGTTAATTCCGGGTAGAATGGTGAGCTACCCAACTTCACGGCATTTTCAGCACTATTTTTGATCTCTTCAGTGCTAATTTTGTCAATCATGAGGGTGACGTCTATAGATGAAAGCCTCCTTCTTGTAGTTCGATTTGCAGTTAGCACCATTCTCTCGACAAGAACAGGTCCATAGAAACATATCATCATCAACAAAGGAGCGACATCAAAATCTACAAGGAAAGTTGAAGATGTTAAGGTTTACAAGCAACAATACAAGTAAGAGCAAGTTTCATATCCAAGTAAAACAACATACAATGAGCGGATTTTTATATACATGCATGTTGAAGACTTACATATAAGAAGCGGAATTTTATATCCAAGTTGAAGACTTATTTACAAGAGCGAAGAAATCAAAAGATGAAAGTTATTGATGTTTATGATACGAAGATAATACAAGTTGTGAAGATTCAAGCGGTAAAGTACTTCTCCCACGGCCTTATTTATTTCATTATTTTGTTTTATTTTCACTTTGTATTATATATTTTCTTCTTGTCTCAAAAAAAAAAACATATGAAGAAAAAAAATATGGGATATTTAACGTTTGGTACCCAGCAAATGACCAATACCTAGCTTTGGTACCCAATACTTAAAATATTAAGGATTGGTACCTTGACTCATTATTGACCGTCAAAGACCCGTTTTGACCTAACACTTTTTAGATTTTAAAAATTTTAACTTTAGTTATATTAATTATTATCCCAATTTCCACATTTGCCCCCTAATCTGTTTTTAATATCCAATTCTGGTTCTATCTCCAAACTCCTTCCTCGTCGTCTCTCCCTCTTCCTCATCTCTCTATTCTGCAATCTGCATTTTATCTCCTGTAACTTAAATTGATCAGTTAAATTATAAAGAAATCCCTAAATCTCGCATCTAAAGCGGTCCATTTCTTAAATCCTCTATTCTTCTTGTTTTTGTTCTCCCTTTACTGTTTTTTTTCTGAAACCCTAATAATATCTCCAAAATTAACTAAATCCCCAAATTTCAGTTCTTACAGCAAGAGGATGGGAACACAACAACAACGCTACAGTTGATGTCAAGGGTTCATTAACAACAAAACTTTATGTTTCATCTTGGTTTGATAACTTCTCCGGCTATTCAATCAAATTCTTTACGCGAACAACAGATAAATGTCCCTCTTGTTATTCGAAAACACGAGCAGAAATGAATGGAGAAGGAGTATAACGAAGTATCCATGGAACACTGGTAGTACTCAATTTAGGAAAAGTGAAAATAAAGGAGAAGAAAGCTGGTTGCTTTCATTAGCAATTTAGCATCAGGGATGTGCTTGATCATGGCCGATGCTAAGGATATTAATTTGAAGTGATTCTCGAATTCTAATGGTTCGATGGGTAATTTAAGCAGTTTGATAGCATGGGTAATTATGAATGAAATTGAGTTTTCAAAATACGTGAAATCAATTGAGACTGTTGATTTCTTACGGGGATCAGTTAAGTGGGGCTTTGGTCTCTTTTCCATCAAGTATAACTATTTTGTATTTTACCAACTCATATACGTGTGATCCTCTCTCTGGAAATCCGGTGATCGAATTTTGTGATCATTCTCATTAGTGATTGAGAATTTGGATTTAAGAAGTGGAGATTAGAAGTTTTTGTGGAAATAATAATAAGTTTAAGGGTATAATTGTAAAATCGTAAACTTTATTATAATTTCTAAATTAATATCTAGTCAACTGAAAACTTTGACAGTCAACCGCTAGTCAAGGTACCAACCCTTAATATTTTAAATATTGGGTACCAAAGCTAGGTGTTGGTCATTTGCTGGGTACCAAACGTTAAATATCCCCAAAAAATATAGAAAAAAAGAAAAAAGAAAAATAAAATAATGAGACAAGTGAAAATTTTGTTATTTGTGGTTTTTATTTATTTAATAAGCCGTGGGGGAGGAAAAATATATCAAGAAGTTTCAAGCGACAAGGATTTTAAGAGAAAGAGTTACAAATTGTCAAGGATCTAAGTTCAAGAGTTTATCATCAACTGTTGATGCCGAAGACGAAGACCAAGAAGATGAACAAGACGAGCCGAAGGAAGACGTTTCTATTGGATGCTGTGAGAGTGGTGCTTTCATCACTGCCGATCGAATGTGAAGGTGGTAAGTACTCTCATCCTCGATAATAGTGGTTGATTTCCTTTCTTAGAGATCATTAGAAAATATTTTTATTTCCACGATCTTGTGGAGTCTCCATAAATAATTCGGAAGGTTTCCTTCCCACCATTCAACGTGTGTAGGATTTCTCTCTTCATTCCTACCTGCACACATGTGAGACCCATAAAAAAGCTGTCTTTTTGAGTGCAATTATCATAAAACCCTTATTGGTGAGGCAAAAGTCAAGGCGAAATGCTTATTGATCGCTCTCAAACACGCGTTCTCTCATTATGGTGTGATTATTTCTCACTCAACATTTGAGAATGAGAATATGTTCTTTGGTATTTCTAACTTCTTATTACTAGCATGCAGAAACTCTATGTCCTCATAGCTCTTTGGATGCTTGCGACGCTGGAACGCTTTGGTTCGAAGATTAGGTTTTGTAGGTACACCTCTTGTAAACCTTCACGAGACTATAACTCGTCCACTAGGGACACCTAGGGGTTTAAAGGCTTGTTATACATGCTAAGTGTAACCGTATCCTCGATGACATGGAGTTGTTGTATTTTAGTTTTGTTTTATTTGCTCGAGGACTAGAAAAGTCTAAGTGTGGGGGAATTTGATATGAGCCTAAAATACATCATTTGAGTATCAATTCCGTATACTATTCTTAGCTATTTCTCTTGTATTTTTGTATATTACGATTGTTTTCTATTTAGTAGGTATTTTGGAGTCACGAAATCAAAAGAAGAGAATCTGGAATGAATTCGAAGAGATTTGGTGGACTTTTAGTACTCAAAATATCAGGAGAGTATGGGATCAAGTTGATGCTACTGGCGCTGTTAATTAATGATGAGATTGAATGTTTCTGAGTCTCAGTATAATTAGGAGTTATGGGTTGTTGTCTGAATGAAATGTTTTACAGGGAAGGAGTTTTGCAATCTCCAATATACCAGCAGTGCACATCCTTTACCAGTTGGCTAGACGCACACAAGATACTCGATAAAGTGCCTGAACGACCATTTCTTCACCACTTCAAGCTCAACTTCTACTTATCCGCTGCACCAAGTCTGTTGTGGACTTTATGTGATTATCGGAGAAGGTTTAGAAGTTGGCTCTGAGTGGGATTCATATTACAGGCATCAGTGGTTCGAGTGAATGGTCTGTGCTCGAGAATACAAGGGTTATGGGGTCTGTGATTTGCCGAGAAGTCAGTGAAAGAAAGGAGTTGCTGCCATAGTTCAGAGCTACAAGAAAGAGGGATCAGGTGGGTGATGATTCAAAGGGTTTCGAAGTTCATAAATACAGGGAACTTGTATCGGAACTTGAGTTGTATTTAGACTCCAAAATAGCACCAAGAAATCAGCTAGAAAATTATGATTCAATAGGTCAAGGATAAGAGAGGCATGATTTGGTAAGAGTTTGGTGGGATTCCGAGTTGGTTTTTTGCCCAAAATTAAGTTCCAAGTTCCGTGCTTCTGCCGTTGATTACTATGGGTAAACGGAGGGGATTGAGACCTGTATTCAGAAGTTGAGATGATTTAGGAAAGTTGGGTTTCAGTCGATGTTAAAATCTGCAGGGAAGAGAGCTATAAAAGAAGAAGCTAAGCTACACCAGAAAGATCACCCAACACCTCTCGCGACTGCTGTGTTCCTCCAACAGGGAGGAGTTGTAGCTCCTCTTGTCATCAAAACCTCCAATTCGCATACCATCTCACCTGCATATACCATCACCTGCATCCACCTTCATCACCAGGCCCTGTACATCTTTTGTATCTCCACCAGTTCCATAACATATCCATCATCACCACTTTCATCCCATATAACACTTGCATACAACACCATCAGTCATCAGCACACCACTAGCATCATCTTTTATTACCATGTATCACCAGTGGCTGCAGTTCACGAACACCCAATATCAGGCCTTCCATAACAGCACCAAGCAGGCAACGGTTCTTACTTCGCAGTCACCATTCCATCCACCAACAACAGCGAGCACTCGCACCTGCAGTCCATACAACACTACCTCCATCTGTTCGCCGCAACAATACCATTCCACCAGTCCACCTGCTGTTTATTTGGGTTTGCTTAATTGGTTTTGAATTTGTGTTTTGATTGTTATTGCCATGAACTCCAGTAGCTAAATACTTGTTTGGTTGGGGAGTATTTCGAAACTACGTGACTTGAATTTATGAGTTTATCTTTCTTTACAATATTTTTATTGATTGTCTTTTACCGTGCTTATGATCATGGATTATTTGCAGGAAATTTGAGTGGCCAATCAAATAACTTGCTTGTGATACTAATGCTAGATTTTAGATTCCTAATCCGTAATTGTTAGGATGATATAATCATAAGTAGCAAAACATCAACGTTGCAATGGGATGTTGTGGATTTTGATGTGTATTTGACAACCCTAAGTCAACATGTCGAACTTACGTGCATGTGGTTAGGATCAATTCAACTCATAGAACATACCGGTTAGTTAAGTTACACTAGAGAGCTTATTCAAAGTGGCTTGATTGACTAGACACGTGTAGAGAACTTATTCTTTGAAGTGACTTTGGAGTTTAATGGACTTGTTGAACTTATAACTTGTCTAGGATTGTTAGTAAACATATTTTGAAGAAGATTCATGTTCACTAGTGGAGAAAGACACCCTAATCATTCTCATCCTCATTGTTTACATTCATATTTGTTTTATAATTTTTTTCATTATTCATATTTTCAGAAATTTAATCGACAACTTTAGCTTAACTCTCCCTTAGGAACGAACCTGCTTATCCTTGTGCTACTTGTTAGTGTAAGAAGAGTAAGGATTATATCTTTTGTGAGTTTGACACCTCATCAGAATGTCATGAACCGGACTTAGCATGGGAACAGTAAGAACACAATTATCATCACAGACATAAATGTTTATACCATCCCTCACAACCAACTTGAGATTGGTATTTAAAAATATCTCTTCCTTTAAGCAAATTTCTCCAACAACATGAGGCTTTCTTTGGAGTGGAATAAGACCAAATGGATTCACTTTTTAATTTGGCCATAAAAATCTTAAAAACCATGCTATTAGGTTTTATAAAGACACGCAAGAAGTTTTTGCTATGAAAGCTAGATTATATAGCTCAAGATCTTTAACAAACAAGCCTTCCACCCAAGTTGGCTTAGTAACGGAATCCCATTTTATGGCATGCAGTTTTTGGTTGCCTTAAAGTCCCTTCTGAGCTTGTCAACAACTCTAATAATACCTTTGAGGACTCTAAGAGTGGACATAATGTGATTCAAAGCTCAAGAACATACTTCACTAAAACATCCATGCCGGCTAGGTTCAAAGAATGATTTTTCCAACCTTACATTTTATTTGTCATGTTTAACAAGGAGATCACCAAATATTTTACAGTTATTATATTATCCACTGATTAAGTTATTATATTTCATTTGAACACAATATCTCAAGCCATCTTTTTTTCCTTGGAGTGATTGTGAAAAAAAAAATAGCATGTTAATTGGTGTTTACTTTACATTTTGGGATGATGCGAATCACAAAATATTTCTACTAGATATTGGGTTCGATTAGAAAGATTAGTTAGATCTTTATGCATTTGAAATTATAGATTATGTGAAATGTGATTAAAGGTCTCCTCTACCTAGGATAAACTAAATAAATAAAAAAAGAATTTTTATGTCTCGTTACCAAAGACCTCGTTTCAAGAAAATTTAACAACGTAGTTATATGGATTCAGTACACAAAATTTAACTCTACCCTATTGTAGATAACGCCCCAAATACTTACCTAGACTGCTGCTAACCATCATTTTGAAACCTCTAGGTAGAACTGGTATTGATATTTTATGGGTGGAAGATATCACAGATGACTTAGATTCATTGATATCTTGAAAGCCCATCTACAATAAGTGTCCAGAGTATGCTTGAAGAAAGAAAAAAAAACACACTATCATCAGCGTAAAAGACATGATGAACTTTGGGAGCACCAGCTGAAACCTTAAAGATTTGAATTGATTGTTAGGTAATATCACTATGAATAAGCCTAGAAAGAACCTTAAGACTTGTAATAAATAGATAAGGAGATAGCAGGTCTCCCTATCGAAGACCCTTCGATGGTTTAAAAGCCTCACCAGGGGATCCATTAACCAAACCTAAAAGGAGATTGAAGAGATACACTGGAAAATCCAAGATACCCAACAATCATTGAATCATAAATCTCACAACACTAATTGAAAAATTCAAATTCATCTTGTCATATGCCTTCTCAAAATCAATCTTAAGAGTCATCCACCATGTATACCCTGTCTTTTTTTTTGAGCGAATAATGGACTTCATTAGTAAGCATGATGGCATCGAAAATGGATCTACCTTGTACAAAAATGCATGCTGGTTTGGGCTATATACGGTTCCATTCCAGTGGCAAGGATTTTAGAGATAATTTTGTAGCATAAGTTACGTAAGCTAATCGGTCGGAAATATCTAACCATAGAGGGATTAGGGACTTTGGGATCAAGGTAATGAAGGTATGATTCAGAACTGGGTCTATAAAATGTGAATTGAAAAATTCAGATACCATAGCATAGATGGAATCTCCAATAATTCCCCAATTGTTAATGAAGAATAAATCATTCATCCTATCAGGGCCTGGGGCCTGAAGAGGACCTATACTCTTGAAAATATTCCAGATTTCTTCTTTATTAATTAGTCTAATAAGTCAAGCATTATCCTCATCATGATTGACCCGACGAATGAGAGCATCCATATCAGCAAGGTTGTCAAAATCTTGTGAAGAGTAGAGCTCTTTGAAATATGTAGTTACAATACATTCATTCTTCTTTTCTTCAAAAATCCAATCACCAGTAGCATTTTTAAGCCTATCAATATGTTTTCTTTGTCATCTAACTAGAGTAAAGGTAAGGAAAAATCGATTATTCAGATTGCCATACCTCAACCAATTCACTCTAGATTTTTTAGCCCAAAATAACTCTTTCATATTAAGATAATTGAGGTATCTTCTCAAACATTGAGTTTCATAAGCTTTATTAGCTAAAGAAGGACGCTCTTTAAACTTGAGTTGATCCACCACTAAATTATCTCTAACAATATATATTAGTGTTAGCTCTAAATCTCCTAACAGTTCTATAAAACTAGGTAATGTCATTGAGCTAGCATTTGGAAATAGACATTTACCTAGTGCATATGGCATAAAAGCCCGTTCGAGCTCACCATAATGGTCATATAACAAGTAATCTATGTTCGCTTCCTTTTTTTCTTCCATTTTCTGAAAATAATGCTTTGAAAAACTCTTCAACCCTGACACTCTTAATCCATGAGCTTTTATTTTTCTTGTAATCTGGGCTTCCTTCGTCTTCACTTGAGTATAATTTAAGTCGTTCTTGCCATTTTTACTTCTGCCTCCCACTTTGATTGGTTAAATGGAAGTAAATCTCCCTCACGTTTAATTCTTGTCAACATGTATATATTTAAAGTTTGCATATGCTATATTTCACATATACCTAAATTGAAATTTTTTGTACCAAAAATAACTTTCGGCACAAAACACGATTGATGATGATGATAAAGTAAAGTAGGGTTAGAAAATGAATTAAAAATAAATAAAATAGATAAGAATTTAACATGGTTCGGCAAGTTATGCCTACATCCATGGAAAAATCCCCTTAAGGAGAGATGTTTTTTTGATATGAGAATTACAATAAATTTTTTTCGGGTTAGAAAGCATACAGTAAGTTTGTCAACCTCTAAAAGTCTATCGGATTAGGGTCTAGATCTCATGTATTTATATAGTTTATGCTAGACCGTAGTTCTGAGATAACTTCATATGCAAGTATCTTGGGAATTAAGACGTCTGGAAACTTATGAAACCTTCTTTTAAGTATCAGCAGAAGTGAACACGGGATTGCGGGCTTGACTAGCGGGCTTTGCGGCTGTGTTATAGACAATACTAATATGAATCTAAATAAAACTAAAAATTAACAAGAAATTGAATTAGTGAAGAAACAAACTTACCGCATTCGAAATCCTTGAAGAAAAGAACGTATTTGTAGTAATCCACCAACAATCGAGTAAAAGTTGAAAATTTTGAGTCATATGGTTTCTAGGTTCATGAAATAAAAACGCCACTAAGGATATAGTCGGGCTCTATTTTTAACAAGAAGGGGAGGACTCATACACCTTACGGAATTCAGATCACCTACCTCTTAGTTTGACTGAATTAACCCTCTGTAGATGGCTATGTAAGCACAGGGAATACTCCATAACCGACTACGTGTACAATTTTTTCGAACTCATAGTATTAATTTTTCTCATAGTTTAATCCACTCATTGGGGGAAATTCTGGATGCTTTGTACTTTCTATTTCTTTTAGCTCTTAGATGATTCTTTTTGGGGAAAAAAATAGCACAACATGAAATTTGGAGACAAAAGTGGAGAAGGTAGAGAAAAAAATGTAAAGAAGGCATGAATAAAATAATTAAATTGAGGGAATATAATAGGTGGTAGAGAACCTGAAAAAGCGGGGGTCTAACAACCACACCCAATATTTCGTTAGGAAATCTGTATGGACTAACTCTAATATAATTCCAAGAGAATCAACTAGACAGTCAGACTCAATCAAGGAAAGATATCCAAGAGTCATATCTCTGTTTCTCAATGTAATCAGCAAATCAAACAGATAGGAATCCGTGAGCCTGATTATTATGAGAAACAACTTGGACGGAATCAAAAACCAATATTCAAGTGTCAATCGATTTCTATCCAACAACCAAAGGTTGGATTTACCAATTGATTGAACTACGCACAACCTGTGATATTTCAATTATATAAACAAATATAATGCGGAAAAGAAATAACACATACACTAGAAATTTTTTTAACGAGGAAACCGTAAATGTAGAAAAACCAGGGGACCTAGTCCAGATTTGAACACCACAGTGTATTAAGCCGCTACAGACACTAGCCTACTACAAGTTAACTTCGGACTGGAATGTAGTTGAGCCCTAACAAAGTCTTACACCGATTAAGGTACAGTCGCGTTCCTTATGCCTCTGAATCCCATCAGGACTCTACGCACTTGATTCCCTTAGTTGATCTCACCCACAACTAAGAGTTGCTACGACCCAAAGTCGAAGACTTATAGACAAATCCGTCTCACACAGAAAAGCCTATTCTGATAGATAAATTTGTCTCCCAAAGAAGTACCTATGAAGTTTTGTTCTGTCTTTTGATAAATCAAGGTGCACATGAACCAATTGATAATCCAGTCTTATATTCTCGAAGAACATCCTAGAAAGAAAACGTCATTATTTTTTTTTTAAATAGATCAGTAACTAGGAAATTATTGATGTTTACATCCCTTTGGCCTACCAACAAGCTGACCACCAACGCCTTTTTGAATAACTATACCTAGTCTATAAAAAATAAAACTACCTAAGCCACTGCTAGCATCATTATTAACTAAACAGTTTTTCAAACGCTTAAAAAAACACAAAGTATCCTCACCAAGCTCTCCTAAAGTAGAGAAAGCTAAAACACCCAAACCATAACCATGTGAAGCACATTTATCCAAATATTTGGTGCGTTTACGAGAAACGAAATTCGAGATAGCTTTGCCTGGGACGAAAGAACGAACACCTTCTCCCGTGAAGGGTGAGACGCCTGTGACATCCATACAAACATCTTTACCTTTCTCCCAATTACAAAAAAGGATGTATGCAGGATGCAAATCTTTTTTATCATCGGACACAAAGCCAAGATCAACTTCCTTACGAGCAGGCATACCAGCTTTGTAACAAATATCGGCGATTACATCACGAACAAAGTCATGACGAAACTTGACTCCAACATCCTTAGCACAATGAAGAGCAAGATCACCAAAGATATCCATATGTCTGTTACCGATTGAGCACAAACCATTCTCCTCAAACAAGGGAATACCAAGGCGATAACAAAGTACAACTCTGAATTGTCTTGGTCCAAGGAATTGGTTGAGCCCGCTAAATAATCCTGAGCATGTTTGACTCGATTGCATTTCCATAGAATGGAGTCTCTTGCAGACATGAAAAATTTGTTGGGATTTGCTTCTTAACTGCATCAAAATAAGTGACTGTCAGGGAATGCATAGAAGGGGGGGCAGTATCATCGACGCGATAGGTATAAGGTAGTCCACATACCTGAATAAATGTCTGAAGATCCAACTGATAGGCAGAACCTTTGTCTGGTGAGAATAAATTACCAACTATTACCTTTTGCACCGAAGCGGTATGGCTTTGAGAGGCAAGAAAACAATAAGTATGAGTATCATCCATAGTATAGATACCCAAACCCACATCTCCCTTAGGTTCATGCAAGCTCCGCTAACTTGCATATCGATGTAGCTTACTCTTCACCCAAACAAAACCTAACCTCACTTTCTCTTTATTTCTCTCCTCCCCACAATTGGCCATGCCCAATGCGCCATTGGTACATGCCATAGTCGAACGCCTTGATAGGAAGTATGAGCATACACTTGCTGACATGCAACTATGCCTCATAAAGCCTGGACTTGCTGACATGCAACTATGCCTCATCAAGCCTGGACTTGCTGACATGCAACTATGCCTCATCAATCCTGGCCACAATCATCTCTTGCGTCGAGCTACCGAGCTTAGATGATATGAGGGGCCAGCGTGCTACTTGACCACTCTTTTCCCAGCCTACCACTTACTTCCTCGAGGCAATGTTGCAACTCATTGCAACTATGCCTCATCAAGCTTACGTACCCTTCACTACTCCAAAGGGATCAAGCACAGACCGTAGTTCATCCTAGAAGGGACAACAACTTAAGCCAAACTCGTTTGCAAGCTGTGGCCTAGCAAAAGTGGTAATGGCCAGGTTCGTATAGGCTGTTCCGTCATAATGCACAATGATTATGCATTATTGGGTCCGCGACATGGCATAGTGATGCCTAGAGGCAAATCTCGCATCAAATGATGCATTGGGCCAGTTGGGTAGATGGCCTAGAGCATTGCAGCGCATCCTTTGCGCATAATGAAGGCTATTGGCTTAGAACCAATATTGCACAATCATTGTGCATTAGGCCAGAGAGGGCTGGCCGAACGAGTATTGCACAATCACTGTGGGCAATCATTGCACGTAATCATGATGTGCAATCACTGTGCACAATCATTGCACGTAATCATGATGCGCAATCATTGCACTCAATCATGGTGCGCAATCATTAAGGATGAATAGTGAAGCAAGCATGTCAATTTGCTCCCCTTTTCCCAGTTGTAAAAATTGCAAGTTAACATATATAGGGAGGGGTAGTTGGTTGAAGGTGCATATGCGGACCATGCACCAAGTAAGCTTCATAGCTTAGCCGAAAGAGTATAAAGGATGTCTAAGGCTCATTTATAGTTGTGTAGTCTTTCGAAGAGGGCATTTGGTGCTTAGACATCACTATGCCATGTCGCGGACCCGATAATGCATAATCATTGTGCATTATGACGGAACGACCTATACGGACCTGGCCATTACCATTTTTGCTAGGCCACAACCTTGCAAACGAGTTTGGCTTAAGTTGTAGTCCCTTCTAGGATGAACCACGGTCTGTGTTTGATCCCTTTGGAGTAGGAAAGGGTACGTAAGCAGCCGTAATAAGTTGCAGCATTGCCGGTCCAGCACGTTGGCCCCTCATATCATCTAAGATCGGTAGCTCGACGCAAGAGATGATTGTGGCCAGGCTTGATGAGGCATAGTTGCATGTCTGCAAGTGGATGCTCATACTTCCTATCAAGGCGTTCGACTATGACATGTACCAATGGCACATTGGGCATGGCCTTGAGAGTAAGCTACATCGATATGCAAGTTAGCGGAGCTTGCATGAACCTAAGGGAGATGGAATTAGGCCATCAATGGTCATGTGCAATTCAAAGAATGCCATATGCCTGGGAAAGACTCAGAAGCCAGTGATGCATGCGAGGTACATCGGCCATCGCCTTCATGGCTTCAAACCCTTTGCAGAACAAGGGTAAGTTGGAACGGTGTGAAAGCCAAGTTAGCCGCATCGTGCTCGTCGAGCATGCTTACGAGGGCAAATGAACGTGCATTTGCCTAGTGTTAAGGCCCGAATCGTAGCATCATCATGGCGCATCGGGGAAGTTATGGCCTTCGCACCCTGGAGCGCTAGCCGTAATTTTCCGGTCTGTCACAGTTAGTATCAGAGAAAGTTCCGAGATAACTCTAGGGATTGTGCGGAGTGGACTCGTCAGCGAGTATTTTTCCTTCATAGGAAATAAAGTTGGAGAGTAGGCCAACTTTTGTGCGGGAAGAGTTTGTAACTGTTATGACAGTTACTATGCAAATCGAGTTGAGCTTGTCTAAGTACTGTGAGTTTGCCTGGCCTAAGTGGCACCCCACTTACGAGTGGATATCCGGAAGACCATCTGGGACGGTGGATAGACAATGGGACTTATCATACCCACACGTTGGAAACTGGCCAACGGTGTGCGTTGTCAGGCCCGGCTAGCACCCCACTTACGAGTGGCAACCTGGATGACCGTCAGGGACGGTGGGAAATTGGATCCTGTTCCATACAGTACTGTGCTAAGATCTTGTCATTTCAATGACCTTTTTCAACTTGTAAACTTTAGGAATTCTTGAGTGGTGGTATGAGACGCCCCTTAAGATACCTTGTTGAGATATTCTTTTGGCACTGGCCAATTGAGATTCTTGGTAACATTGTGGACTCTTTTTGGATTATTGGGCAAGCGGTATGGGATGTTTACTCAGAATGTCTAAATTTATATTCACGATAACTTGAAGAAACCCGTGATTTCTGAGCATCTGGTATGGGACTTTGGCTCAAGAATTCAAACCGAAGAGATTGTCCACAATAGTTATTGTTTTGAATTTCGGGGACGAAATTCTTTAAATGGGTGAATATTGTAACCCCATGTTTTTAGCATGGCGCATGATCAAAGATGCGCCATGGCCTGAGGTGAAGCTTCATCTCAAGCTATGTTGCGTAAAAAAAGGAAGATTGGCCTAGGTCAATACGCTGCCAAAAATGGCATATTGCGTGGGCATATTGGTCAAGGCCAATATGGCACCAAGAGGGTGTAACCTGTAATTAAGTTATATTGGCAAAGGGCCAATCTCGCATCAAAGGATGCATTAGGCCAGTTGGGTGGCTAGACTAGCACAAAGTAGCGCCAAAATGGCGCAATACGCAGGTCATTGGCCTATGGCCAATATCGCACCACAATGGTGCAATAGGCCCATTGAAATGTACAGCCATCACAGCTGGACATTGGAATGGCCTATGGGCCAAAGCCGGAAATACATCCATCACGACCCTTCAGTGGACCTGCCTTAGGAGATGTTCAACCATCATGGTCGGACATTGGAACTGGCCTGTGAGCCAGAACTGAATGTACAACCATCACGTCCGTACATTACATTTGTCCAGGGTAGTCATGTGAAGCCATCACGGCCTTGAGATTTGATGAATGATTTTTGCTCCCCCAATTGAAGTTGTAAAATGTCAAGTTAACATATATAGGGAGGGGTAGTTGGTTGAAGGTGCATATGCGGACCATGTACCAAGTAAGCTTCATAGCTTAGCCAAAAGAGTATAAATGATGCCTAAGCCTCATTTATAGATGCGTAGACTTACCAATGGAAAATGTTAAGCATGGGAATTACTATGCCATGCCACGGGATCGATAATGTATATCCTATATGCATTTTGACAAAACGGCCTACACGGACTAGGACATTACCATTATTGCTTGGCCACGGCCTCGCAAACGAGTTGGTTTAAGTTTCAGTCCATTCGAGGTAGAACTACAGTCTGTGCTTGATCCCTTTAGAATAGGGAAGGGTATGTAGGCAGCCGCAATGAGTTGCAGCATTTCCTGTAAGGGCCCTCAAGCTCGTCAACGCTATTTAACTGGTCTAGCAATGCTCAAGAGACGATTTAGTCAATAATAACTCGATTAGTTTAACATGAACGTTAATTAATAGAATTAATCTAACAATGTTTTAGATATGAAACTAGTATCATTGAATAGATCTCGAAAAGTTATGCGAAATGGACTACTCGGCGTATCATTTGGATACCAGACGAAGAAGATTTTATCAGATTTTTTGAAGGGCAAAATAGACATTTTGCATCTTAACCGCTGGAATGCACATATCCAAATCGTGGGTTCCTTAATATTCTTTTCTTGGTCTTATCTCCAAAACCAATCGAGAAGAATTTATTTCTCTCGTTTCTTTCTCTTTCTCTTTCATCTTCTATCTTCTTTTTGTTATTCTCCTCATGTTCATTATCTGTTGATGAATTTGAGAATCAATTCATGATTCTAAGATTGTTATCAAATTAGTAAGGAGTCACGAAGGGTTATTGATGGTGAAGATCATTGTATGACTGGTTAATACTTAAGAGAAGAGGTAAATTAGAGAAAGAGAGAAACTAGGGTTTCTGGAGTTGGTTTTGAGTTTGTGTGAAATTGAAGATGGAATCGAAACAAGAGGATAAAGAGCAAGGATGGGCTGCTGATAGTGAAGATTATATGAAGTTTAATTTTGATTCAAAGAAAATCAGGATTTTTGTTCTTCCCCAAACTGAAATTAGGGTTTTTTGGAAATTGAATTGAAATTCGAATTCGAGTGGTGAATTAAGAAGAATTAGATAGAATCGTTAGATGGGTTTGGTTGATCTGAAGATTTAATATATTGTTTTGGGTTTGAATTAAAGAGGATATATGGAAGAAGCTAGGGTTTGTAAAATGAACTCAAAGAAGTTGTAGAAGACGAAATTGATACTCTAGAAGATTAGTTGGAGTTGTATTTCATCTGAATTAGAGTATGAGATTAAAGAATAGTTTTAAATTGGTGGTTAAGGCTTACTTCTTTTTAATGGATTTTGTTGAGAATTGGATGTGATGAATTGCTGGATTAGGGATTGAATTCAATTGCTTGAGTTGAGCTGTCTTTGAGGTAATTTGTCTTAATCACAGTAGTTTGAGTTGAATTGTTTTGGTTTCATAGTTTATATGATTATGTGTTGAACTGAGATTGATGAGGGTATGGATTTATAAGTGAACTGATGTTGTTATGAGTTAAAGGAAAGAACAATAATGATGTTGGAGTTATGGTTGTGGTTGTAGCTAGTGGAATTGGACGACATTGGCCTAATGCTGCAGGTGATAGTGTTGAACTGAAGATTGTTAAGTTACATGGAGAAAGGTTAGATATTGTTGGTGGTATGAGGTTGATCAGATTGTGGATGATTAATGAATGTTAGAATATTCAATTAAGTTGAAGCTAATGGAGTTATTGACTGGATGATTGCAGTTATGTTGATTGTTGCAGAACTAGAATGAGGTTACAGTTCAAGAAATGTTAGTATAGTGTGGTTTGAGTCTTAATAGGGGTTGAGCTGAATGCAAATTGTATTTGGTAGCGAATGTGAAGAATTGTGCTATAATTATTGGTGCAGGCAGTGTGTTTATATGATATGGAATTGGTTAGTTGCAAATGAAGGTTGGGTTGGTATGGCAGTTGAAGTAAGTGGCATTATAATGTTGAGAATGGTGATTGTAGATTTGTAAATAGTGATTACTATGAAAGCTTAAAGCCGCAATGCAGGTAGGCATAGTCTTTAATTGTAATTTGAAGTTTATTGAATGAATGAATTGATGCATTGTTTAGATTGAAGTTGAACTGGGGTTAGAGTTGCAAACTGTGTGAGAACCTTTGGTCTGTCTGACTGAACTTATTCAGTCTGACTTGGTTTTGTCCTTGTCTGACTCAGTTGTCTGACTGAGTTAACCCAATAACCAGATTTGACTCGGTGTACCTTGACCGAGCTAACTCATTGACTGTACTTTGACTTTAGACTGACGTTAACCGTTAGATGACTCCGTTGACCAGACATTGACCGTTAGTTGACTTAGATGGACCATACCTTTTGTTAACGGGCCGGTCCGATGTAAGCCCGCGGGTCATGGGCTTGGGCTTAGGATCAATCTTTCTTAAATAGACATGTTGGACCCGTTATGGTCCGAATTAGCCTTCGGTTCCTTCTACAAAGTTGTAGATATTCGTAAGACGTATTTAATGGACTATAAACCTAATTGAATTACTTCTTTAGATGTGCTAATGATAGATAGTGAAAATGTGTAGAACCATAAATGGGCTTAGAACCATTAGATAGAATTGTATGATTCTTGTGTGAGCCATTGTGGCTAGAGTTCTCGTGTGATTAACAACGATCGATTCAAAGGATGAACCCATGGACTGAGGATCTCAAGGTATGCGAGGCTTGTCATCAATAAGGTGGGAACTTTGTAACCTTTTTGTAATCATTAAGTTACTTTATATGCAAGCATGATGAGTCATTATTTTCTGTTAGCATGTTGTTTGTAAATGAATGGGTATTTTGTGTGATATGCGTTGGGTGGTTCCCCGCGAAGATTTTCTGTGATTCCCCATAGCTCTTTGCTAAGTTTAGTAGGGAAATGATACGTTGTTTGATTATTACCTAGTAGTCCGGCTTTACCCCGGTTGATTTCTATATATACTACATTTTATTTGGGGAAGTCACTCTGTGCATATCATACTTAATTGTTCAGTCTTAGTAGTATGACTGGGTTACTATGAACTTGACTTAGGAAGAAATTCTAGGTTCATGACTGGATATGGTCATTATTTGGAGACTTCGGCCTACGAATAATGATTGGGCCTTTTGTGAACCTGCTGTGCGGGGTCAGATCATAGTAATCAAAACCTTATTATATTCTAGACTTAGATGGTGGCATTAAGTTTTATGAGGTGTGCGCATTCCAAGATAAAATCATACGGTACCTGGATTCATGCTATCATTTAAGACTGGAGTTATTCATAGCATATTCTTCTCCATTGAGTGAGACGAGGTTGGGATAACATATCTTTAGATTGTTTAATTCGTTTCTCGTAGATCCATCCGGTGGTGGATCTTTCACGGATATTGCCACTATGGACGCAATATATGGGGAGGCGAGTTGAAGCAATCTTCTTCTCTATGTTGTGTGTAAATATGTTTACTGTATTTTCTTTAGTAGAACTGTGATGCATGTTGGTGATTACATGAGAGTTATATGTTTCCATTGAGCACCACTTTGGGATGATGCTAACTCGTTCCCACTACAGTTTCAGATTTCAGAAGAGATGGCGCGCATAAAGATATTCGTTTCGTAGTTCGAAGCTTTAGCAGATTAAGAACGTTTATATATCTTTTTATTTATGTATTCTTGTTTATTTGTAAAACAACACATTAATATATTCATATCATTCGAGAGAGTTCATCTATGAGGTATCAGAGTGTTTGGGTATTAGTTTTCTTTATTTTATGAATTTATGTTCCTTAAGTTAGAAGATCTAGATTATGTTACTTCAGGTTTAGGTCATTTTATTATTAGCTAAGTAGGTTTAAGGGTTGGGCGTGACATTTCCGGTCCAACACGTTGGCCCCTCATATCATCTAAGCTCGGTAGCTCAAAGCAAGAGATAATTGTGGCCAAACTTGATGAGGCAAGTTGCATTCCATTTACTGGATGCTCATACTTCCTATCAAGGCGTTTGACTTAGGCATGTACCAATGGCGCATTGGGCATGGCCTTGAGAGTAAGCTACATCGATATGCAAGTTAGCGGAGATTTCATGAACCTAAGGGAGATGAAATTAGGCCATCAATGGCCTATGTGCAATTCCAAGCATGCCATATGACTGGGCAAGACTCAGAAGCCAGTGATGAATGCGAGGTACATCAGCCATCACCTTCATGGCTTTGAACCGTTTGCAGAATAAGGGTAAGTTGGAACAGTATGGAATCTAAGTTAGATGCATCATGCTCCACGAGCATGCTTGCAAGGGCAAATGAACATGCATTTGCCTAGCTTTAAGGCCCAGATTGTAGATTCATCATGGCGCATCGGGGGGGTTATGGCCTGCGCGCTTAGGCGCGCCCGGCGTAATTTTCCGGTCCATAGCTCCGTAGAAGTACCTAAATGTGTATATTAATTAAGATGGCTCAACAATAGTTAACCGAAGTTATCCATATGAACACTTTTGTCTTAACCACATTCATCTAACACTTCTAGATCAAATATGATGATCAATCAAACTTGAAAGATAATCAAATGAATCTAATTATCTTACTCATAGAGTTGTTCAATTGTATATATCTCATAGAAGTATAAAAGAACCAATTGAAATAAAATCGATTGTTTCGTAATCGTACACAATATTTATACCAAAATCAATTCATGAACATTCAGCCACGTTTTGCAAATATTGCATTCCTTAATTTATTAATGTATTTGTCATGAGTATGAAAACATACTTAACCGGTTTAGAACTTTAACCACTAATTTTGCAAACTGGTACGCAAACTATAGCTCTGGACTTTGGTCTTGTCCAGCCGTTTGCAAACGGGTACGCAAACAGCAGTCCCGGACCTAACTTAGGTAGAACTGTTCGCATACTGGTTGTGTAAACCCGGATTTTAACAGTTAAAACCGTTCGCATACTGGTATGCAAACAAGGTTTCCGGACCTGAATCATACCAAAACAGTTTGCATACTGGTATGCATACTGTGATTATCCAGACAAGGGTTAATTATTTGAAACTCCCATTTCAATCATTGAAACATCCTTAGATGACAACAATAGCTGTCTCACACAAATTATTAGCTTATAAGTAATTTTCAAGTGATTGAATGATCAATACGAAACTTTCCGAGTCGACATCAAATGATTGTCTCACAGAAATCATGTAAGATGTTTCAAGGCAATTTTCACATGATCATCTTTTGACATATTATTTAGTTTCCAACAAATAAATTGTTTCCAACTAAACTCGTCTATAATAATGATGAACGTAGCTAAAGCAAAAAGCTTCCAACACATATTTCGAGAAATATATAAGCGAGTTACACTCAGCTCGAAATATCAAATGTGTATAATATAAAAGTCTATATAGCTATACGACTTAGTCTCATTAGGAGATAGAATAGAATAGACTTCTGAGTGATATATAAGTTTTAGTATCCACATACCTTTTGTTGATGAAGTTCCTCCAAGCTCCCCTCAGTAGATCTTCGTCTCCAATCGATGAATGTCGTGAAGTCTAAATCTAAACTACACATTCTATCCTAATCCAAGACATAGCTATAAGTAGACTAGAAATCAAGATTTATAGTTTTGATCATCTAAACTTGACAAACAAACCTTGAGATAACAAACCTTGCGATTTCGACCGAGCAGTACTCTAACAATCTCCCATTTTTTCAATTTTAGTGACAAAACTATCAATACATATGGATTACAAAATAAATAAACTTTGTAACTTCTTATCCAATATGCTTGATTTCCTTGGTTCTTCAACATTCCATGAATTCTTCATCACTTCAAGTACTTCCAGCGATTATGAACGTGTCAACTCCGCATCATTGTTGTTGAATATCCGTAGCCATAACAATACTCAACAAATTGTTTTCGTATTGTCATACAATGTCATAGTATTATTACACAGCATCAAAGTTCAGTTGTATCACAACTTTGACAATAATACTACGGTGATATATATCACTCCCCCTTAGTCAATACTTCATCACACAATGAAAACCACTCCCCCTTACATAATGATCCGTAAACCATATGTATGTAGTGTGAACTACAAAATAATTCTCCCCATTTTGTCAATATAAATTGGCAAAGGTACGAAAACTAACGAGATCATAATAAAATTCTCAAAGAGATTATTCATGACTAAAAGAGAACATATCAACTTGGTTTCGATGATTTCACATAGTCAAAACTTAGTGTATTCATCAAGGAGTTTACAAAGATACAAGATAACTCCTACAATATTCCACACCGCACTCCCATAAAGATTTGGCCATTAAGCACAAGTTCAATTAAGAACTCCCCCCACATAATATGTCATTCCCAAGGGAACAACAAGAGCGACCTTACTTTTACGAGAAAAGAAGGATTTATTTGTACACTTTGATACTAAATAGAATTTTAACTACTTGAAACAAATGCGGAATTGAAGCAACACTATACTGGAGTTCCAAGCTTTGAATGACCAACATATATCGATAAGACCAGGCGCAAAATAAAGCTCGAAAATTAATGGACCAAAACAACACCAATAGACCGTCGTAAGTGTTGAAACGTTGCAGTATCTAGAGGTTTGGTGAGAATATCAGTCAGTTGTTGTTAGGATGGCACAAATTCCATGTTAATAATACCATTTTCATAGAGATCTCTAATAAAATGATACCTTATGTCAATGTTCTTAGTTCTTGAGTGCTCAAAAAGATTCTCAGTGATGGGAACCGCACTTGAGTTGTCACAAAAGATCTTTATTATGCCAGTGTTAACTCCATAATCAACAAGCATTTGTTTCATCCATAGAAGTTGAGCACAACATGAACCTGCAGCAATGTATTTTGCTTCGCATGTTGACATGGATTGTTAGTTTTGTTTATTTCTATGCCATGCCACAAGATTTAATCCCACATAGTAAAATCCCCCTGAAGTACTCTTTCTGTCTTCCACACATCCTGCCCAGTCAGCATCTGAATAAGCAGTAAGATCAGTGCTAGTATCAAAAATATAAGAGAGACCATAACCGATAGCGTGTTTAATATATCGCACGATCCTTTTCGCAACAGCAAGATGAGACTCCTTCGGATTAGCATGAAATCTAGCATAGCAACCAACACTAAAAGCAATATCAGGTCTAGTAGCCGTAAGATATAAAAGACTTCCAATGATAGATCGATAAAGCTTTTGATCCACACTGATTCCTTTCTCATCTCTGTGTAGTTTACCATTGGTGGGCATATGAGTAAGTTTTGGAGTTGACTTTTCAAGACCGAACCTTGTAATAAGATCCTTAGCATATTTTTCTTGAGATAAATAAATTCCATCCTTTTGTTGTTGAATCTGTAATCCTAAAAAGAATTTTAATTCACCAACATTGCTCATTTAAAATTCCTTACCCAGAAAGACTTGAAAACCTTTTGCAAGTTTCTCAAATGTTGATCCATAGATGATATCATCTACATAAACTTGACCAATAACAATATCTTTCCCACTCCATTTGGTAAACAATGTTTTATCATCTCCGCCTCTCGAAAATCCTTTCCTAAGAAGAGAAGTGGTTAGTTTTTCGAACCAGGCACAAGGTGCTTGTTTTAATCCGTATAATGCCTTTTTGATCTTAAAGACATGATCAGGAAATTCTGAACTTTCAAATCCTTTAGGTTGAGCAACATAAACCTCTTCATTTAAACATCCGTTTAAGAATGAAGATTTTACGTCCATTTGAAATAGCTTAATCTTGAGAAAACAAGCATGAGCTAATAACAATCTAATGGACTCAAGGCATGCCATGGGAGCAAAGGTCTCGTCAAATCGATTCCTTCAATCTGTGAATATCCCTGAGCAACAAGTCTAGCTTTGTTTCTGATAATGGTGCCAAATTCATCTGACTTGTTCTTGAATATCCATTTAGTGCCAACAATATTTATATTGGAGGAACAAGGTACGAGTTCCCATACATCTTGTCTTTGGAATTGATTTAACTCTTCATGCATTGCATTCACCCAGAAGGGACCTCTAAGAGCTTCATTAATATTTTTTGGTAATACTTGCGATAGATAACATCCAAAATTGCAAATATTTTGAAGTTGTCTTCTCGTCTTAGCTTTAAAATATTTATCTCCAATAATACTATTAGTATCATGATTCCTTTGAACCCAGAGATGCCGTGGTGGAGCACGTTCATGTTCAACAGGAATACCCTGACTAGGGTTTTTCTCCTCGTCACTAGAAACGTCAGGATCAGTAACTGTTGAAACAACTTCTATTGATTCTGGAATTTCTATGACTTTCTCAATTGTCTCCGTTGGAGGTAATTCAGAAGGAGAGTCATCATGAAGAAAATTGCTCAGGTCGTCAATGATAACGTTTGCTGATTCCATCATAACCTGGGTTCTGAGATTATATACTCGAAAACCACGACTGTCAGATGCATAGCCAAGAAAGATACATTCATCGCTTTTGGAATCATATTTCCCTTTTTGTTCTCGATCTTTTAGAATGTAGCACTTACTGCCAAACACTCTGAGATAGTGTAAGTTGGGTTTCTTACCGTACCACAACTCATAAGGGGTATTTAGGTTCTTGGACCGTAAATAAACACGATTGATCAAATAGCATGCTGTAAAAACAGCTTCTCCCCAAAACCTTAACGGTAAGTTTTTGTTATGGAGCATTACCCTTGCCATTTCCTGAATGTTCCTATTCTTCCTTTATGCAACTCCATTGGCTTGGGGAGTAATGGGTGGTCAGTATTGCTGAATAATCCCTTGTTTATCACAAAATTCAAATACTTTAGTGTCTTTGAATTCATTTCCATGATCGCTTCTGATTTTATTTAGCTTGCGACCCTGTTCGTTCTGGATTCTATTAATAATAATATTGAATTCACTAAGGGTTTCATTCTTATGAGCCAAAATTGCCACCCAAGTGAATCTGGTGTAATCATCTACCATAACTAAAGCATACTTGTTCCCAGCAACAGTAGGTTGTTGAATAGGACCGAAGAGATCCATATGAATTAAATCAAGTGGAGCTTTAGTGAGAATCTCGAGATGATTTATGTGGAACTTTTGTTTGTTTACCCTTTTGACGGACACTAGATGCACCATCAATCTTAGCATTGATTTTGGGAACACCTCTAACAAGATCTTTGTTAATGATCTTAGTTGAAAGGCGATAATTGATGTGACCAAAACGCTCATGCCAAATATGTGTAGATTCCACCTTAGTCAAATTGCAACAATTATTAAACTGAGTATCTAGAAGATAGCAGTTATTCTTACCACGAGTTCCCTGAAAAATTACTTTTCCAGACTTGTCACAATGTCACATCCATTCGCATTGAAGACAACTTTATGGCCTTTGTCGCAAATTTGACTAACAGAAAGAAGATTAGCAGTCATACCTTTAACGTATATGACATCATGGATTTCAGGAACGCCTGGTTGTTTGATCTTCCCCTTCTTTCTTATATATAAACAACTCCCATTTCTGAATGTTACTGGTCCTCCTTCAAAGTCGTTCGAATTCACAAACTAAGAAAGATCTCCAGTCATATGCCGGCTACATCCACTATCAAGGAACCATTGAAAGGGTGATGTTGATTTTAGAGAAAAAGCTCCCATACTAACATTACTATCCCATTTTGGGTTTTCTTGTTAGTTTTGTACACCTTTTTAGAGCAGTAAACAGTTGTTCAGCTTTCTTGTGAAGATTACTCGCAACCTTTAAACTTTTCTTGAAAGGCATACAAGTATGTTGATAATGATCACGAGAATCACAAAAAATACATTTACCAACATCTTTAACCTTATTCGAGAAATTCTGAGTCACATCAGGTTTCACAAAGCCCAAACCACGCTTGTCTCCTAACATACGATAATCCTTCAGGGAAGGATTAAAGGAGTTTCTCAAATCTATTGAAGAATTTTTTACAAACTTCAAATCCTTAATTTTTGCAATTTCTGCAACAAGATCAGAATTGATCCGGATTTGTTCATCTAACTTCTTCTAGAGACCAACTACCTCTTCAGAGCATTCTCGAAGATCAGATTTTTTGATATAAATTTCGCAATGAATACCATCAATTTTCCTTATCAATCGTTGTTTCTCTCGACAAAGATTTTTGATGATTTTCTCTAAATCAAGATACTCAACCTCATCGATGGTTTCTAGAATACACTCGGAGTTGGGTAGATCTAGACCTGGTGAAGCCTTTTCAGAGACTTTACTGTCCATAGTCGGATTGCTACAAACACATACTTATGAGGTCTTTGAAGTGTTTGCCTGCTCTGATACCAATTGAAAAAGCGGGGGTCTAACAACCACACACAATATTTCGTTCGACAATCTGTATGGAATATAATTTCAAAAGAATCAACTAGACAGTCAGACTCAATCAAGGAAAGATATCGAAGAGTTATATCTATGTTTCTCAATGTAATCAGCAAATCAAACAAATAGGAATCCGTGAGCCTGATTATTATGAGAAACAACTTGGACGGTATCAAAAACCAATATCCAAGTGTCAATCAAGTTCTATCCAACAACCAAAGGTCGGATTTACCAATTGATTGAACTACGCACAACCTGTGATATTTCAATTATATAAACAAATATAATTCGAAAAAGAAATAACACAGACACCAGAAATTTTGTTAACGAGGAAACCGCAAATGTAGAAAAACCCCGGGACCTAGTCCAGATTTCAACACCACACTGTATTAAGCCGCTACAGACACTGGCCTACTACATTTTAACTTCGGACTGGAATGTAGTTGATCCCTAACCAAGTCTCACACCGATTAAGGTACAATCGTGTTCCTTATGCCTCTGAATCCCAGCAGAACTTTACGCACTTGATTTCCTTAGATGATCTCACCCACAACTAAGAGTTGATACGACCCAAAGTCGAAGACTTATAGACAAATCTATCTCACACAGAAAAGCCTAATATGATAGATAAATATGTCTCCCACAGAAGTACCTATGAAGTTTTGTTCCGTCTTTTGATAAATCAAGGTGCACATGAAACAATTGATAATCCAGTCTTATATTCCCGGAGAACATCCTAGAAATATCAATCACCTCACAATAACTTAATTGTATGGTAGTAGAAGAAGTTATTGTGGAATCACAAAGAATGAGACGAAGAGCTTTGTGATTACTTTTTGTATCTTACCTATCGGAGATAAATCTAGAGAAAATCTTATAGAAGACAGTACTTAATACGATAGAACAAGTAAGATCAGAACACGCAACTACAGAGAAAATAGTTGGGTCTGGATTCACGAATCCCAAAGGAATTCTTCAAGTCGTTAACCTATAATGGTTTTGGAAAAACCTAGGTTAAAGGAGAATCGACTCTAGTCGCAACTAGTATCACACAAAAGTGTGGGGATTAGGTTTTCCAGTTGCTAGAGTTCTCCCTTATATAGTCTTCCAATCAGGGTTTGATAGCTTAGAAACAAAGCAATCAATATTCACCGTTAGATAAAACCTGATTTAAGATTCAAGCTAAGTTTGCTTAAAACCATAGCAATATCACTCCAGCGTTAGATGGTCTTAGATTGTTACACACAAATGAATTATACCTTCATTTAGATATGGGTAACCGTATTTGAACGTGTATATTGAGTTGGCTCAACAATAGTTAACCGAAGTTAGCCATATGAACACTTTTGTCTTAACCACATTCATCTAACACTTCTAGATCAAATATGATGATCAATCAAACTTGAAAGATAATCAAATGAATTTAATTGTGTTACTCATAGAGTTGTTGAATTGTACATATCTCATAGAAGTATATAAGAACCAATTGAAATAAAATCTGATTTATTCGTAATCGTACAAAGTACTTATACCGAAATCAATTCATGAACATTAAGCCACGGTTAGCAAAGATTGCATTCCTTAATTTATTAATGTATTTGTTCATGAATATGAAAACATACTTAACCGATTTTAGAACTTTAACCACTAAGTTTGCAAACTGGTACGCAAACTATAGCTCCGTACTTTCGTCTTGTCCAGCCATTTGCAAACGGGTACGCAAACAGCAGTCTCGGACCTAACTCAGGTAGAACCGTTCGCATACTAGTATGCAAAATTGGTTCCCGGACTTTAACAGTTAAAACCGTTCGCATACTGGTATGCAAAAAAGGTTTCCGGACCTAAATCATACCAAAACAGTTTGCATACTGGTATGCATACTGTGATGTATCCAGACAAGGGTTAATTGTTCTAAACTCCCATTTCAATCATTGAAACATCCTTAGAAGACGACAATAGCTGTCTCACACAAACTAACTTATAAGTAATTTTCAAGTGATTGAATGATCAATATGAAACTTTTCGAGTCGATATCAAATGATTGTCTCACACAAATCATGTCAGATGTTTTAAGGCAATTTTCACATGATTATCTTTTGACATATTATTTAGTTTCCAACAAATAAATTGTTTCCAACTAAACTCGTCAAGAATAATGATGAACGTAGCTAAAGAAAAAAGCTTCCAACACATATTTCGAGAAATATATAAGCTAGTTACACTCAGCTCGAAATATCAAATGTGTATAATATAAAAGTCTATATAGCTAACGACTTAGTCTCATTAGGAGATAGAATATAATAGATTTTTAAGTGATAGATAAGTTTTAGTCTCCACATACCTTTTGTTGATGAAGTTCCTCCAAGCTCCCCTTATTAGATCTTCGTCTTCAATCGATGAACCCCGTGAAGTCTAAAGCTCAACTAGACATTCTATCCTAATCCGAGACATAGCTATAAGTATACTAGAAATCAAGACTTATAGTTTTGATCACCTAAAATTGACAAACAAGCTTGATATAGCAACGCTTGCGATTTCGACCGAGCAGTGCTCTAACAGAACGATCATGCACGATGAAGATAAGAATACTGGCGAAAAAAACTATTTGAGCGACAAGGTCGATATTACCAGCGATATCGTCTTGGTTGTTGGTGATACAGACTATGTTGCTCGATTAGATGTCAATTACTAAACCCTTTTTCCATAGTAGCGTATCGAGTTTTCCATTCCACTTAGCATGGAAAATCCAAAAAGTTGACGATCCCCATAAGAACTGGCCTAACACACATATATGGCTTGATGAGAATGGTGCAACAATGTAGAATTCAAGGAGGAGTTTTAAAGCTCATCTTCCCTTAAAAACACCAGAGTTCTTCTTTTATTCTTTTTAAGTTCTGACTAATTATTACTCCCTAAGTCTTTTTATTTTCGTCCTCTATTCTATTTTTCGTTTTTCTTAAAATATTGGCTGGGTTCTGTTTATAGTCATATTAATACACCCTTTATCTTTTTATAATTATAAAATTATTGTTAAAAACCAATATGAAATCTTGAATGATATCTTCATTAATATGAAACAAATCATATTAATATCTATCCTATTTATTTTCATTCAATTTAGAAGAAAAAACAACAACCAAATATAAGATCGATAATATAACCAAAATTAGTGGGTAAATATTTATTTTTATCTTCTTTTAAACATTTACAAAAATAATAAAACTACACGATATATGTTTTGTTTATGGGTTAGGATCGGCTAACAATGTTTTGATAAAATAATTTGACAAAACATAACAACCTTACGATCTTATATATCTTATGGTTTACATTCTCCATGACATGGCACCCAAATTATCTTTAGTATGTGTTTGGCAAAGTGACTTGAGAAATTTGAGTCAAAAATAACCGAAAGTTTTGGTATTAGATGTATATATGTATGTTGTGATAATCATGATTAGCATGATAAGACGATAATAAATCAACATCTACAGATGGTGACCAAAACAAAATATGAAATCGGATACGACTGATAATGATGGTTGGTTTTGGATAAGTAACCATGGTGAATCTAGAACTCTTGATTCACATACAATATATATGATTATATATTTATATATTTATATCAATGATTTATATAATCCGATTCCATAAGAACCATTTAAATTTTCCCTTATAATTTTATTTTTAGTTAGGTGTTTTCTACACTATTAATCAAGCTATCAAAAATATGAAGATGAATAATCACATATCGATAAAAAATAAATATATAGGACCGTAGTCAGATGTAAGATAAGATGTTTCCGATGATGACGAATATATTCAAGTTTATCAGTAAAAAATGAACTAAGGATTTCGAGTTTCATATCAAAGGGAGATATATGAGAAGATGACAGATATTAAACATGATATATTCATGACCAAACACAAGTTAAAAACAAAATAAGTGACATGTCATCATACACCTAAACCGTTCAATACGTATGATCCTACGGGTAGTTAGTTTTGTCAAAAGTCTTTGTTAAAAACTTTTGTTAAAGGAAACCGATCGTTTGTTTATATACTACACATGTTAGTTTTAATTTTAGTAATAATCTCGCATTTAATAAGGATAATCATGATATTTCCTCTGGTATCCTTAATATTTGACTTAGTCAAAGCGGACTAATAAAATAGGATGGAGGGAGTATCCGATTTCTTCTTCTTCTTGTGTTTTATTCTTTTCTCTCCCTGCTTGATACATCAATACTCATTCAAATACGTATTTAAAAGATATACATTATCTTCTTCTTTCCGCTTTATCTATTGATATCACTTTCTTTTTTTATCATTCTCACATAAATAAGATTTTAGGAATAAAGTTTTCTAATAATTTCATTGAAATGACTATTAAACCGTTGACTCAAAGTGAGATATCTGTAACATTCGGCTGAGTCCGAAGATTTTCTCATCATAATCCTATCTCAGTGATACTTGCTCCACAACCGAGACTGAGAAAATTGATGAGAACTCGGTTCTCTCGGTTAAGATCAGCTACATTGTCCCTGATGACCATTGTGTAATAGTTATTAAAAACATGTCAGGAATACTAAAACAACAAACCAGAAACTTCGAGACTAGATTAATTATCAGGCACACACACATATAAAAAATTGTCTCGTTAAAACTTTGACAAAGAAACCTCAGTGGGACAAATGATGAGTCCAGTGACTGCGCCTCTGATGGTGAAGCTCAACCTGATGAGAACTTCAATCAAATCTTGGATTGAAAATTTTTTAGTTGAGATTTTCCAATTTTGATGTACAAATTTCCCGAATGCAGAAAATTGCGATACTTTCGCAAAAAAATCTACTAGTTAATAAAGTCCTTTTTTGTTTATACATGAGGTATTGACAATATTGTCTTCGAGTAATACTCTTGACGGGTCAGCATTGTATATTTAACGTATCAAGAACTTGTGCCATGTAATGCCAACTACTCGAGATGATTTGCGGAAGTAGATTTGATCATACCTTATGTATATCAGAAGGATGTCCAAATTTTTAGAAGATAGTTATCTTGATTTGGTATATTAGATTGACCTGGTCGATGGTAAGCTTCCACCAAATAACTAAACATATATCATCCTTTGGATTATGGGATGACTTCCTCTAGTTCTACCGTTATTGAGGGCAAAAGTTAAGGGAGATTGTAAATAGGGCGTTGGTAAGTTAATCATACAAACAAATCGGTTACCAGAAAATAGAATTAAAGAAAATTATACTGTCAGAATCAATATGATATCTCAAAATTTTAAGAAAATCGTTTCTCCAATAACAAATTACAATTAGTAACAGTCTATTTGCATAATTATAAATCTATAATGCAAATGAGTAACGGCTAAAATGCATACAAAACTATTTTCCAACACCAATAAATAATTTTTAGAATTTTCATTTCACCAATTTAACATGGAATTCTTTTCTGCTCGCGCACAGTTTGAGCATTTTTTATCTAGCAGTATCACAACCAGCTATTATACATATAGATGGTTGTGATGATGTTTGTTAAAACATTTGATAAGTAAAAAAAATGTCTAAATTAAGTGAATGAATTAAATGTCGTTCATATTTTTCAATGATTAGGTGATACTGCTAGATCGATCAAAGTCTAAATTAAGTACATGGATCAAATGATGTTCATATTTTCCAATGATTAGGTAATGTTGTTAGATCAAAATATAAAGATGAACGAACAACGCATGATCATAAACGGAAAAAATATTGCTAGATCAAAACATGCGTTTTTATTATTTTCACGGTCGTGATTGAGAAGCTCGATATAAGAGTTTTTTGAATCAACATAATTCCTGTCCGATTTTTGATATCAACATAATTCATGTCCAAATTTTAGATATTAAATTGGAAATTCATGGTTAGATTAATCCCTTATTTTTCTTATTTTTCAATCGTATGGGTCTTTGCTATTGTTCTCGTTGATGATTTTACCTCAATTAAAATTGCTTCAAAAACCCCAATGGAATTATCAAACCATTCAATACATATATCTAGATCTCTTTTTCTAGCCTTTCTTGTTAGGTCCTAGATTTAAGTCCTTGTGTGTCAAACCTACCTTTCGTTTCTTTTTTGTGGTGTTTTTTCTCACAACCGCCTCCTGGATTCATGTAAGGCAAGCTATGATTTCCTCTACCCCACCAGATGACCTTGTTTCAAAGATTTCTTTGATGTATCTCGTTGTTTCATATGCAAAGGAAAATTTTATGGTACAAAAAAAAAAAAAAAAAGCACGAGATACTCAATTTCAAAATATTTGCGCTAAGTGCCAACTGCTGACATACTCAAGGGCAGCTGGACTCTAAAATTAATTTGATTATTTAAATCGTTTTTGAGAGAATCATATCAATGATATCATATCTTTCTTTATTATTCGTTGACCATGATATGTATTCGTCTTGGTTTATCTAAGTTCATCATCTCCTTGAGTTCTTAAAGCTAAAGAGTTAAGAGCGAGTACTTAGTAGGAGAAGGAAATTAACAAGAGATCTAAGAAATTAAGATGACAACTGCTGTTGTGTTCGAGGGAATATATGATCGGTCAAAGGAGGTCAAGGATTTCGATGATTCAAAGCTTGGAGTCAAAGGTCTACTTGACTCAGGTATCACTTCTATACCTCGATTTTTCTTCCATCCACCGGAATCTCTACCTTCTATCACCACCTCGACCCAACTCATCTCTAATTATGAAATTCCAACTGTTGACCTTGCTCGTATCGGTACCAATCACCGGACGTTCATCGTGGATCAAATCTACAAAGCTTCGTGTACATGGGGTTTCTTTCAAGTAATCAACCACAACGTTCCTTTAGACGTCCTCAACCGTGCTCTTTTATCCATCAAAGCTTTTAACGAGCAATCAAATGAAGTTAAGTCACAATATTATTGTAGAGAAAATGATCGAGGTATGACTTTTGCATCAAATTTTGATCTCTTCCAATCTAAGGCAGCCAGCTGGAGGGATACGTTACAGATGGGAATGGATCGCACCGATTTCGACAAGGTACCGGAGATTGTGAGGAGCGAGTTGTTTGAATTGGACCAACACGTCAAACGGCTTGGAGAAACTTTCATGGAAATATTATGCGAAGGGTTAGGAGTGGAGAGAGACAGGTTGAAAAATATGATGACAAGTATAGGAGCGTGGAGCACCGAGTCACGGCAAATTCTCTTCATCAGCCGAGAATTTCCGTAGCTATTTTCTTCAACCCAGGCAACTTGGAAATCATGTATGGACCTCTACCAGAGCTAATAACTCCACCGCAAAAGTCGGCTGTTTACAAGCAGTTTACATTGGAGGACTTTATAATGAAATTTAGAGCAAAAGGGTTGGATGGAAAGTCATCTTTAGTTGATTACTTCTTGTTGTAAGTTATGATCAAAGATGAAAAGTAATACAAATGAAATAAAAACATCAAGATAAAATTATTGCATCTAGTTAATTTAGTTAATTAAGTATGTATGATTGAAATCAACAACTAATAAGTTAGATCAAATAAGAAATCGTTGATGACATTGTTTTGCATAACTTAAACATGTAACTTGCAATGAAAACTTTTATTTTTAAGCAAGATTTTTTTTTTTTTTTTTTTTGATCGGTAAAGAAATTAGATTAAGAAGAAAGGCAATTTACAAAGTAGCAAAGCTACATTTTTAACACGGACAGGGGAAAGAAAAACAAACTAAGAAACCCACAAACTAAGAAAAAATTTAAGGAGGATCAAAGAATAACCCTTTCCAATTAACAATGACGTCATCAAGATGAATCCTGGCAGATTATGAGAAGTAGAAGCCCGGGAACGCATTAACTTTCGAGTCGTTGATTAGGGAATCAATTCTGCGCTTTCTACCACTCGAAAACTGCGGCGTTGCGCTCCAACCACACATTCCAACAAATACTAGCGAGGACTCTCTTCCAAATCTCTTTCCTCTAATATTAGTAAGATTGTAAGATCTCCAATTCTTGAAGATGTTTAAGAGGGAAGAGAAAACAGAAGCGTTCTTTGGTTAGCTTGCTCGGAAAAAGAACTCCCAAATTTGCTTAGTGAAGTCAGCAGTCCCAAAATAGATGGTTTCCCTGTTTCACTAACTTGGTTACACAAGCTGCAGAGAATAGTAGAGTGACTACCCACTTGTCTTCCCAAAATCTAATTTTAAGCAAGATCTCTCACGGATATTAAAAGGGGTAATAGTTTACTAGGGAGGGTATCAAAATCTATCGAGACAAAATGAAATGAGTTTGTCATATATGAAATTTCTTTTATATTAAAGAAAAATTATGTACAAGAAGATCCTATGAATAGTTAAACATCAAGAATGCAAAACTGTATCCCAATGAAACAAGACATGATTAACAAAATAGTCTTTAAAAACACCCCTATCAAAAAACCACAACGCAATAGTTTGTTTCACCAACATAATAACCTCTTCAGCTGTCATTGCTCTCCCTCCAAACACCCTGTTGCCTCTCTCCTTCCACAAATGCCAACACACTGCATAAATAACCTTCCACCAAACCTCCCTACTTCTGCCAGTCAAATTATTCATCTGCCATGCTTCAAAATTCTTCTTAACGGAATCTTGCCACACCCAAGAAACTTAAATGACTTAATGAAGTAAGACCAAACTTCATAAGCAAAAGAACAAGTACAGAAAATATGATATAGTGTTTCCTCTTCTCTCTTACAGAAAGGACATTTAGCATCATGATTATCCACCCCTCTTTGATTCAACATAGTAAAAACATGCAAAGAATCTTAAAGCTGATTCAAACATTGAAATCACAAAATTCCTCCCCCTGCATCATGATTCCCATTAAAATTGCTCATTTTGATTCAATCTTCTTCTCACTTGACATTTTAATCTGTCATTCTCAATCATGTCATCAATTGAAGCATTCTTAATCCTACAAGTATCTTGCTTTCAAAGTACTTCATCAAGAAAATTTATTGATTTACCATTGTTTCTTGAATTTCACATGCTTCTCCAAAAAAGAAGTATATTCAGAATACTCTTCCAATTAATCCTCCCAATTGCAGTAGCATCATTAGATGGCAGACAAACTTCCTCCTTATTCTTTAACTTCTGTTGCACTACCCTCCTCCACAAAGCCTTTTTCTCAGTTGCATACCTTCACACCCAACCCACCTAAATGTTTAAGGCTTACAAACTTTAAGCCAAGAAACCCATCTCATTTTCCTTCTATCATTAGTAGAATCCCATAGAAATCTTCTCATAAGTTTGTTCAGTTTCTCCTCCACATTGACTGGCATAGGAGTTAAAGAAAGAAAATAAACAAGTAAACTAGCTAAACAACTTCTTATTAAAACCAACCTCCCAGCCTTAGAAAGAAAATTCTTCTTCCAAGAAGCTAATTTTACTTCCATTCTTTTAACTACCTCATCCCACATTGAAGAACATCTAGCAGTAGCACCAATAGGCAATCCCAAGTATTTAAATGGTAATTTTTCAGCTCTGCAGCCCAACTATATTGCAAGAGTATCAATAAAATTATCTGCTCCTACACTAATCATGGAGCTAATCTCCAAGTTTAATTTCATTCCATTCAATAGCTCAAAAGAACTAAGAATCAACAACAGTCTTCTCACTTCCTCCTCATTAGCATCCACAAACAATAAGGTATCATCAGCAAATTGTAAATGTGAAATTTTAATCCCACCTTCAACCACTTAAAAACCTTTCAATTGATCCCTCCTAACTGCATCATCAATTAACTTGGAAAAAATCTCCACCACAAGTAAGAATAAAAAATGAGAAAGAGAATCACATTGCCTTAATCCTTTAGATGGTTTAAATTTATCTGTGGAGCTCCCATTCACCAGAAAGTTGAAATACACCACCTAATCCAAGATATCCATTTTCTACCAAAACCACGCTTCTCAAGAATTCTCAATAAAGAGCTCCACCTAACATTATCAAGAGCCTTATCCATATCTATTTTACAAAGAATCCCTGGTTTTTTATCCTTCAACCTGCTATCCACACACTCTCCTGCAATAAGAACACCATCCAAAATTTGTTTTCCTTTATAAAAGCACCATGTGAGTCAGAAACAAGTTTATGCATCACAGTCTTCAACCTACTTGCCAAAACCTTTGAAAAAAAATTGTAAGCACTACCCAAAAGACTCAAAGGCCTAAAGTCCTTAGTGCAAGAATCCTCCTTCTTTGGGACTAGAGAAATGAAAGAGCAGTTCAACCTCCAGTCCCAAAAGCCAAACCTGAAAAACTCACCCATCAACTTCATGAAATTAGATTTAATTATAGGCCAACACACCTTGTAAAACTCCATAAAAAACCCATCAGTCCCTGGAGATTTATTAGAGCCAAAATGCTTGACAATATCATACACTTCAGCTTCAGAAAACTCCCTCTCCAACTCTTCCTTCTCCCCTTCTGCAATACTTGGAAAAAATATATTGTCAAGAGTAAATGACACTTCATTATTTTCAATAAAAATTCCTTCATAATAACTTCTCATTTCAGCTTTTATACCCTCTTGCTCAAAACATTCCACACCATCAATCTCCAACTTAGCTATTGTATTTCTCTTCTTCCTAGAATTAGCAATTTTATGAAAATAAGAGGTGTTAGAATCCCCCCACCTAAATTCATTTTTCTTAGCTCTAGCATGCCACTTCCTTGCCTCCATAACTTTTATCTTCTTCAATTGAAACAAACTCTTCAACCTCTCCTCAAACTGCTCATCAGATAACTTATGAGTTTCCTCCATCTGATCCAACACATTAATCTTTTCAGTAAGCTCCTCTTTTTCCTTCTTAATACCACCAAAATCTTTCCTAATCCACTCCTTAAGAAAATACTTTAAGTTCTGTAGCTTTTTAAAAAACACAAAACTAGCTTGCCCCTAGAACTCCATAATTCCCCACTATTTTTCTACATTTTTGAAAAAATCCTTATGCAACAGCCACCCATTTTCAAATTTAAAGTAAGGTTTACACTTTATACTAGGCTTCTTATGATTTGAAACCACTCTTGTTAAAGCAACTTGAATAGAGTCTAGAAAAATTAAATCAAAATCAATAGTTAGAAGAAACCTATCCAACCTGCAAAGAAGAGGATCCTCTTTCATGTCATACCAAGTGAAAGCTCCCCCCACGGGCCCCACCAAAGGCAAATCCACCAATTCATGCTTCATAATATAATCAATCAATAAAGTGTTATTTCTAGAATCTCTTTCACCTCTATTTCTCTCCTCTTCACTTCTCACTGCATTCATATCACCAACAACACAGATTGGACCATTCCACCAACTCCTCACCACATCAAGATCCTTCCAAAACTCCTCCCTTTCATTGTAACCACAAGGAGAATAAATATTACACACTGCCCACTTCTTACCATTCATCTTAGAACACAACCCAACAGTGATGTTGTTAACTCTCATTCTCTCCTCTACTTTCACAATTTTATTGGTGTTCCAGATTGACAATAAACCCCCATTGTTACCATTACTCCCCATAAAAGGGAGATACACCCAATCAAAATCTTTATCAAACCACAATTGCTTCACCAGCCACCTATTCATCTTCATAATTTTAGTTTCCTGCACCAAACAAGTTTCACACTTATGATTCCAAATCAACTCCTTCAATGATGTCATTTTATCAAAATCATTCAGCCCTCTAACATTCCAACTTAATATTTTACAAACCATTACCAACTTCCAATTGATTCATAGTCCCTTCCAAATTTACCATTGTTTCAGTATTGTCTTCATTAACCAATACCAACTCCCTCATCCAATCCTCCTTTATATGCTCTACAGCCGCATTATTCTTCTCAGCATTTGCCTTTCTGAATCTTTCTTTATACTTATGTACTTGTTTCATCACCACCTATGTAAGTTTCTTCTTATCCCCCTCACAAACACATCCATACACACAACAATGTTTCAACATTAGCTCTGCAGCCTCCATTACCTTCTCCATACTCCCTGTATGCGATAATTGAACATCTCTTAGTTTCGACACCACCCGATTCTCAATACTAGATA
This sequence comes from Papaver armeniacum, assembly GCA_023531295.1. NCBI lineage: Eukaryota > Viridiplantae > Streptophyta > Magnoliopsida > Ranunculales > Papaveraceae > Papaver > Papaver armeniacum. The sequence continues at coordinate 18,710 of JAJJWW010010564.1, read as the reverse complement.
GCATATTAATTTCAACTATCTCCTCATGAATTTTACCCATCCCATTCTCCTCCTCCATGTTTTGTGTTTCTTCAACCCTCTCTCTGATTGATTTGGTATTATCACTTTCTTTTTCATTCGAATTTGAATAGGCAACAGTCGAATTTTGACCAAAGACCACCATAAGACCAGAATTCAAATTAGTCTTTGACTTGGGCTGATAAATCCAACCTCTCGTACCTGATCGCCCAACATCACCAGATGAAACAGCTGCAACTGACTTAGCTGAATCATTAACATTTTCTGACTCGCTACCAGCTGACTTTTCCCTAACTAACTCCTCATTCCGCACCACCAACTCAGCATCTACCGCATTTTTGAATTTTAAGAATTCTCCAACAGCTGCATCAAACTTCCTAAGTTCACGCCAATAATCAACCTCCGATAACTTTTTTTGCTCCTTGTAATTCGGATCCCACTCCACCGTCAGCAACACCTTCTCCTGCTCCGTCTTCACTACCACCATTGCCGTAATCGTTCTCAGAGAACCAGTCACCGCCTCTCTGAAAAAATGAAAACCCTCTAAATTTAAAGTTTCAGTAGCAATTCTTGAAAACCCCCCTGTTGAAATCACGTTTCCAATTTTTGCTTGCAAATTTGTGCACCATTTTGATTTGTGTAAACCCCTAACTTTAAACCATTGAATATCCTCCATTGTTTTACTAAGAGGATACACATTTCCCTCCTCCATTTTCTTCTTACGACTATCCACCATTACCTTATCCTTCACCCTCCTTGATAACCCCCCTGAAATAACAAAATGAAAGTCCACACCCTCATCCCGCCATCTCAATGGTTTCCAAAGTTGTCTCCACTCCTCCTCTTCCAGCTGATCACTCCTTCTAAATCATTAATAAATTGTATCATGATGTACCTTCGTATCCTCATCTCCCTTTTAATTGAGACTGCCACCATGTTCCAGTTGAGCTTATGAGATAAAACTACCAATCTTGATCTGATAATCCTAGATTTAGTTTGCTTACTATCATCAATATTCATTCTAGGAAAATCAATCTCCTTAGGAACCTCCTGCACAACCTTCTTCAACCCTACCTTCTCCATAAAGCAATCTAAAACCTCCGCCAATATTTATGAAAATGCGGAAGTACAACAACCACACCCAACAATTCGTTTAGCAATCTGAGAGGACTTACTCCAATATACTTTAAAAAGAATCAGCTAGATAGTTAGACTCAATCTTTAGAAAAGTATATCAAAGAGTTTATATCTCTATCTCTCAATTCAATCTGCAATCAGCAAATAGAAATTTGCGAGCCCGATTGAATATAAGAGTAGTAACTTGAACAGTACCAAAGACCAATGTTCAAGGATCAATCAATTTCAATCAACGACCAAAGGTTGGTTTTCCTAATTAATTGATACAACGCACAAACTGTGATATTTCAATTCTATAAAAAATATAATGCGGAAAAGAAATAACACAGACACCACAATTTTGTTAATGAGGAAAACCGCAAATGCAGACTAACCCCGGGACCTAGTCCATCTTTTAACACCACACTATATTAAGCCTCTACAGACACTAGCCTACTACCAATGAACTTCGGACTGGACTGTAGTTGAACCCTAATCAATCTCACACTGATTCAAGGTACAGTTGCGTTCCTTATGTCTCTGATCCCAGCAGGATACTACGCACTTGATTCCCTTAGCTGATCTCACCCACAACCAAGAGTTGCTACGACCCAAAGTCGAAGACTTGATAAACAAATCCGTCTCACACAGAAAAGTCTATTGGAATAGATAAATCTGTCTCCCACAGAAATACCTATGAGTTTGTTCCGTCTTTTGATAAATTAAGGTGAACAGGAACCTATTGATAAAACGGTCTTATATTCCCGAAGAACATCCTAGTATTATTAATCGTATTGAAGCGAAACTAGATACTATGGAATTACAAACGATGAGACGAAGGTGTTTGTGATTACTTTTTATCTTGCTTATCGAAGATTAAATCTCGAGCAAATCTTAGAGAAGATAGTACTCATACGATAGAATCGGGAAAGATCCGAACACGCAACTACAGAGAAAATAGTTGGGTCTGGCTTCACAATCCCAATGAATTCTTCAAGTCGTTAACCTACGGGGTCTCGTGAGAAACCTAAGGGTAAAGGAGAATCGACTCTAGATATGCAACTAGTAACACACAGAAGTGTATGGATTAGGTTTCCCAGTTGCTAGAGTTTTCCTTTATATAGTTTTCAAATCAGGGTTTGCAATCTAAGTTACCTTGGTAACAAAGCATTCAATATTCACCGTTAGATGAAAAACCTGATTCAACCAAGATAATATCTTTCAACCGTTAGATCGAACTTAGCTTGTTACACACAAATGAAATGTACCCTCATTTAGGTTTATGTAACCGTACCTAAATGTGTACACCATGTTGGCTCAACAATAGTTAACCGAAGTTAGCCATATGAACACTCTCATATCAACCTTATTCATCTTAACCATAACTAGTTCAAATGACTCAAATGAAACTAGTTAAAGAGTTGTTCAATTGTTATATTCTCATAGAAGTATACAAGAACACAATTGAAGCAAAATCGGTTTGATTCACTCGAATCAATTCATGAACATTATATCCACGGTTTGCAAAGATTGCATTCCTTATTATATAAATGTTTAAGTTCATGTACACAACCGATTTTAGAACTTTAACCTTCAAGTATGCAAACGTGTACGCATACTTGAAATACCCAGACCAAGATTGGGTTTCGCCAATACGCAAACGGGTACGCGTACTTCCAATCCCAGCAGAAATATTCGGACATGAACCTTACGCCAGTACGCGAACGGGTGCATACTTAGGTTCCCAGATTTCTCAAGCCAACATGTACGTGTACGTGTACGCATACTATGGTTCCCGGACATGGATTACATATGTGCAAGAGTACACAACATGTCATATCCAATAATGGTTAAGTGTTCTAAACTCTTATTTCAATCATTGAAACTTTCTTAGAGGATGACAATAGCCGTTTTCACACACTATTAGCATCAAAGCAATTTTCAAGTTATTGAAATAATCATAACGAAACATTCCAAGTCTACATCAAATGATTCTATCACACAAACCATGTAAGATGTTAATCGGAAATTTTCACATGATCATCTTTTGACTTGCGTCAAGAATATAAGATGAACTTGGTCGAAGCGAAAGCTTGCCAACACATATTCCGAGAAATATGTAAGCGAGTTTAAACTCAGCTCGAAATCTCAAATGTGTATAATAGAAAACTATATCGTAACACGACTTATGTATCAATATAGGAGATAAAGTAGAAATAGACTTTCCAAGTGATAGATGAGTTTCAGTCTCCATATACCTTTTTTCGATGAAGTTCCACAAGCTCTCCTTAGTAGTTCTTAGTCTTCAAATGATGAACGCCGTGAATTCTAAGGATCAACTACACAACCTATGTCCTAGTCCGAGATATCTATAAGTAGACTAGAAATCAAGACTTATAAATTTGATCACTAACATTGACAAACATGCTTGAGATAGCAACGCTTGCGAGTTCGATCTAGCAGTGCTCTAACAATCTCCCCCTTTGTCAATTTTAGTGACAAAACTATCAATACACATGGATTACAAAATAAATAAAACTTTGTAGATTCTCATCCAAATGCTTGATCTCCTTGGCATCTTCAACACGACTCGAAATCTTCGTCACTTCCAAGTAATCCATGATTCTAAACGTGTTCAACTCAGCATCATAGTTGTTGAAGATCCGTAGCAATAACAATGAGAAAACAAATGCTCTCAATCATTGTTATACAATGTCATAGTATCATTACACAACATCAAAGTTCAATTGTATCACAACTTTGACAACAATACTATGGTGATATGTATCACTCCCCCTTAGTCAATACTTCATCTCGACTTGAAAACTACTCCCCGTTACATAATGATCCGTAAACCATATGTATTTATAGTATGAAACTACACATTAATTCTCCCCCTTTTTGTCAATATAAATAAGCAAATGTACGAGTATGCTCATGAAATTTTCATAGAGATACTTCATGAACAAAAGAGAATAACATACCAACTTATTTAGATGCAATCATATAGCCGAAGCTAAATGCATTCATCAAGGAGTTTATAAAGATACAAGATAACCCCTACAATATTCCACAGCCGCACTCCCCACAAAGATTTGGCAATTAAGCACAAATTCAAAAAGAATTCTCCCCCATAAAATGTCATTCTCGAAAGAACAACAAGAGCGACCTTACTTTTACGAGAAAAGAAGGATTTCTTTAGACATAACATAATCAAATCACATGAGAATCATGAATTTGTATCCAAAAATCACAATTGAATTAGTCACGAAAATGATCAATTAAATTGGCCATGCTCAACATAAGAGAACTTACGGAGCAACACAATATATGCACAAAGATGTGGATCAGGGAAGGATCAATACTGCGGAATAAACAAAGATTCATCACTATTTGCACAATGACATATAATATACTTAATCTTTGTAAACAAAAGTTCATCTTATCTTCCATCAAAAAAGACATAATAGGCTTAACTTTTTTAGTCAAAAGTTCATTCTATCTTTTATCAATACATTCATATCGACATATAATAGAGATAACTTTTGAACAAATATGGGACAGTCAAGGTTTACGGACGACATAAACAACATATCCCATAAAAATTTGCAATATATGAAACCATAAAGATTAATACTGCAAAAATCATCTTCCAAATAACTTAGAATTTAAATAAATAAATATAAAAACATTGAAGATGAAAACTTTGGACATAGCTATGTGTACTCACAATAATGGCTATTCCAAACCCTAGTTATCCTTCTTAAAAATACAAGAATAAAATTCTCATAAGAAGTTTCCTAGACAAAAACAAAAAAAAAATCTAAAAAAACAAGCACTACTCAGAGTTCAGGTACGGAAGCTTCACTGGCTCCAAGACCTTCAAGCTTGCAACAGACGGAGTCGACAACATCTTCAGACATGATATTGAGACGAGTTTTAAGTCGTGTCTTCATTAGAGTGAGGTCGGAGTTGACCTTTATCAACTCAGTTCTTAACAAATCTATTTATTTTAGAGTGTTAACAAGCAACAGCTTTGCATCGTTAAACTGGCCGATAAAGTTTTGGACAACTTCATTAGAAATCTCTTCATCTTCCTCAAAATCTAAAGAGTTATTTGGAGGTTGAGAAGATGTGTCATCAATTTCCACGAGAGTTCATTTCTCCTCCTCTTTGAGTTTAAGACCAAAACCCTTATCAAGAAAACCTCTTGGAAAATTACAAGTTCCCGATGGAGATGTCATTCTTGACGAAAAAGTAGCATGGAGTATGCGTACTTTTCAAAAGAAGGGTTTGGTATTTAAATGGTTTCATAGAAACCCAGAGGTTAGGGTTTCCAAAGTCGGTCCGTGACATGTAACAAGGATACCCGTACGAACACAAACTTGCCCATTATCCATAAACGACTTAAGAAGAGAAATACTCAACTAAGGAGACAATTCAATGATAATGTTTTCCAATGTGAGAAATCTCACAGATCTTAGCTCAATAAAAATTACAATCTTTCAAGAGAACAATTTTAGAGCAAGAGTAGCAATTATGACACACCAAAAAATTTTAGATTAAGAAAACAACGATTTGTCAAAATAAAACACAAATACTTAAGCAGAAATGTTTGTGAATGATCATCCAGCTAAGAACGATAAGAGAATATCATAGAAAATAAGAAAAACATTTTTCCATCAAGTATACCTGAATAAATCTCACTCTACCAGGATTTTTCATGAGAGTGAGGTTTCAACCTTGTGATTAATTAGCACAAGTATGAGCCTTGAGCTCATAAAATGAACGTTATTTCCGGTTAAACCTCTTTTTCCTGATCTTTGGAGGAAAACCTTTTTGATGTAAAAAGTTATCATCAAAATACGATGCATAGTATGGATTCTTACCTGAAGAATTTTGACCAGAGGGAATTGACAGCCTGTTGATAATTTCTTTACATCCTTCAATTATCGTTTTTAGGTTGTCTTCCATTTCTCCATTACTTCCTTCTTCTGATACCTTTTTTCACATCATGAAAAACATAATCTCCCTTCTTAATTGAAGAATATCCATGAATTCTTCTTCGAAGAAATGGTTTAGGAAGACTGTTTCGCTGAACATTTGAGGTACACATTGAACTGACTTTCCTGGTGGGGTACACAGGGTGAGTACTAAGACCAATTGGTTTAGACATACGAATGTAAGTTACAACTTTGAGAATTAAATCTAAGGTGTGTTGAAGACGGATAATAAAATTGTCATTCAACCTAGAATTCCTCTTTTGTTTACCATGCCCTTTTGAATCACAAAAGAGACACACTTTCTGATCACCTGAGTGATGAGACAGAAAAGTCTTAACACCATCCTTGGGAGAATTATTCCTTCCATATGATGTGGACATTCCTTGATTAGAGGAAGACACATGCATATCTTTTTCAACAGGAAGGGATTTCGATTTTGCTTCTGAACCAGAAATTTTTCCAGTTAAATCAGAAGCAGTTGGTATAGTGGACTCTTTGGAACATTCTTGAATAGAGAGTTTACTTAAAAGAAGTTCAATTTCCAAAGCATCCTCTTTGAGTTTTCCCTCATGCAAGGTTTGTGAAGGACATACAGAGGCTTTTTCCTCACGTAGGACTTTTAGAAGAGAGTCACGCTCATTTACCATACCAACAAGAATATTGACTTTGTGTTTCAACCGATTGACATCATCAGCCTGGATTCTAACAAGTTTTAGAATCACTGCACTCTCTTTGGCTGCATTCCTTTCGACTTTAGAGTCAGGATCGTAAGTAAGGTAGTCAGGTTAGCACTTGTCAATGCAAGTCTATTTCATTGGAACATTGGGTTCATCTATATTCGAGATTGACAAATCTTTCACTTTAATAGATTTTATGGAAACAAGATTTTTATTTCTGGCGATGCGTTTATCAGAGACAATATCGTCCATCCTCAGATCGCTACAAATACAGACTTAAAAGGTCTTAACGTGTTTGCCTGCTCTGATACCAATTGAAAATGCGGGGGTACAACAACCACAACCAACAATTCGTTTGGAAATCTGAGAGGACTTACTCCAATATACTTTAAAGATAATCAACTAGATAGTTAGACTCAATCTTTTAGAAAAGTATATCAAAGAGTTTATATCTCTATCTATCAATTCAATCTGCAATCACCAAATAGAAATTTGCGAGCCCAATTGAATATAAGAGTAGTAACTTGAACGGTACCAAAGACCAATATTCAAGGATCAATCAATTTCAATCAACAACCAAAGGTTGGATTTCCTAATTAATCGATACAACGCACAACCAGTGATATTTCAATTATATAACAAAATATAATACGGAAAAGAAATAACACAGACACCAGAATTTTGTTAACGAGGAAAATCGCAAATGCAGAAAAACCTCGGGACCTAGTCCAGCTTTGAACACCACACTATATTAAGCCGCTACATACACTATCCTACTACCAATGAACTTCAGATTGGACTGTAGTTGAACCCTAATCAATCTCATACTGATTCAAGGTACATTTGTGTTCCTTACGTCTCTGATCCCAGCAGGATACTATGCACTTGATTCCCTTAGATGATCTCACCCACAACCAAGAATTGCTACGACCAAAAGTCGAAGACTTGATAAACAAATTTGTCTCACACAGAAAAGTCTATTAGAATAGATAAATTTGTCTCCCATAGAAATACCTATGAGTTTTTTTTCCATCTTTTGATAAATCAAGGTGAACAGGAACCAATTGATAAACCGGTCTTATATTCCCGAAGAACAACCTAGTATTATCAATCACCTCACAATAATCTAAATCGTATGGAAGCGAAACTAGATATTTTGGAATCACAAACGATGAGACGAAGGTGTTTGTGATTACTTCTATCTTGCCTATCGGAGATTAAATCTCGAGCAAATCTTAGAGAAGATAGTACTCAGAAGATATAATCGGGCAAGATTAGAACACGCAACTACAGAGAAAATAGTTGGGTCTGGCTTCACAATCCCAATGAAGTCTTCAAGTCGTTAACCTATGGGCACTAGTGGAAAATGGGATTATTAAGTCTGCTTGAGTTTTATAAAAACGACTTCCAAAGTGTTTCTTTATAGACTCGGCTTCCCATGGAAGATGTTTTTGTTTGGAAAATAAACCGAGCTTCAAAGGTAGACGTAACTTTAAGGGGTAATTTAGGAAATTGAAATATCTTCCACGTGGAATCTAATTAAGACTGTGGAAGGAACTAGGTTCTATGGTTCCAGTTTTATATTAGATTTAATCCATCTCTTTCATCAGTTTCTCACAGAGATATACTCGAGATCCCCTTCTTCTTCTTCAACAAAAATGCCAAACCTTATCTTCTGTTCTTTCGTCACCGACTCACCATCAATCAATTAAACCCCCAAGAACCATACAATAAAAATCTGGATTGTTTCTCACTTCACCAATCGAAACTCACTTTTAGAAATAGAAGCTTCATCATAACCTCTATCTTAAAATTAAAATCCATCTATCAGCAGAAATTGATAGGAAACTTTGTAACCCTAGATTTAGATGTTTTGCTTCAAATCATCAAGGTAATATCAATTTTATTCTTGTTTCATGAATTTGATAAGCTTTTAGTATTATTAACGATTTAATTTCTCTATTTTTCTCGTTTTTTGCGGTAATTTTCCATTTGGACATCTTTTTTTCCTTACAACAGAACTCATCAAGTGGGTAGAAGATCTCTTCTCCTAGTGTAAGAAACAAAACCCCGAAATCCAATTTTGAACATAACATTCCATTTGGATTTTTAACATTTTTGTTTTCTTTTTTGTTTATTTTTAGAGCCTTACAAACCCATTTATTTGGTAAAAGAACCGGACGTAACTCATCAAATCCCGACTGGGGTAGAAAGATCTCTTCTCCTTAAAGTTTATAAGAAACAAAACCCCCATTTTTTTTTTCTTGGTGAAAATCCAATTTTGAACATAACATTTTTTATTTTTATTTTAGTCGGGCTATTTTGATTTTTAACCATAACCGCCGTGTCACGATAGTTTGTTTTTTTTCTTTTGGTCTTTGTTTACTCGCAACAGTCTTTTCTTAGGTGAGGAAAACATCCGCAACTTCTCAAATACGGATTTAACCCCATCATAGATTGGTATTAGTTTCACGATTCTCATGGTGGTGATTGTGATTCCCATCATGGTTTCTAGGTTAATATCTGGTGTTTATTAGATTGATTTTGCGAGTTTTTCGTTCGTGGATTTGTATATTTTTAATGGGTTGTTATAACGTTGATCCAAAGCTTGTGTGAGCTCATTTCCTTCGATGGATTTTGGGATTAATTTCAATTTTTATACATGGTTGTGACTTGTAACAGTGATACCGATACTTAAAACTTTTCTCGAGATAAATTTTGTTTCCATCCGATAGGATGTGTTGCATGAGTTGATTTTTTCTGTCAAAGGAACTACAATTATAGGCTGTTGAGAATTTGGAGAGTTGTGGATATAAATTTCTCTTTTCTTACGCATTGGAATCTATGTATCTGTAATTGTGTGCATAATTTAGAATTGATTGCATTTAACAAGTAAATGACACTAGTGTTTATCGAAGTATAGCGACCATAGATTCCTTTGTTGTTGAGAAATTGATTTTAGTAGGAATACGTTGAGATTCTTGTTGCATCCGATATGTATGAAGGTCTTGAATTTGTTTTTAGGATCTTAAACTGTCAGATGCCTTACTTTCACATTTTTTTAGGGAAAGGAAGTTGGTGAATATGATTTTATTAATGTGTATGGAATACTGATAGATAGATTGTGTGATCCAAATGATAATCTTGATCTTTTTGTTATTATCATTTGTATACGAACTAGCAGTACATAGAGATTTAGCCTACCACTACTTAATATATGAAAAAGATTTGTTAAATCGTTATCTTCTTTCATTTCTTCTCATCATTGTTTTTGTTTTGGATTTCTTGCTTTTTGGCAGCAAGCAATAAAAAATGGCAGATGCAGAGGATATTTAGCCACTCATGTGCGACAATGGTACATGAATTGTCAATCTATTATTAGTTCCTATAATGGGATTATTAATATTGTTCTCTTTGTATTTTTTTGTAAATTTTTCGATTTACTTGTATGTGTTTGATGTTGTTCTTGTCTGTATAGAGGTGGGTTCAAGCTTAATTTTTAGGTAAACTATATTGCTTACAGCCTTGACACATTCAAAAGATGTGGGGTTGTTTGTTTTTTAGATCTGACTGCAATATGAGGATGTAGCTAGTTTCTCATTGCTCTGGTGTTTAGACTTTTTAGGTTCAAAAACCATATTGTTATCATGCTAGACTAATGTTATAATTCCTGTAGATTGAATGAATTTTTTTTATCATTTTTCCAGTCTATAAAGAACATGCCTATATCCTTTAGAAATTGGGTTGATTTTTTTTTTTTTGGACACCACTGTTATTACTCTAGGATTTTGCGTGCAACACAAAAGTCTGGCTTCTTAAAAGAATGCATATCTTTCTTCTTAAATGAGTCCCGGGTGTGTGGTTTTTTGGATCTTAAGTGTTGGACTTGTTTTATCCCAAAATTTCTGGTTCTAGGGGTATGCCATGTATTATTAGTAGATTAATGTGTTCATCATGCATAGTTTTGTACACGTAGGCCGTCTTATTTACTAGTTATTTTGTTACGACTGATGACATTTATTCGCGTGGTAAATGTATATATTTTATTGTTCGAATTTCTTCGTTGTGTAAGCATACTATGGATCCTTTATTAGTCGTTGTATCATCTTGCATAAAAGCATGCGTATCAGAAGACAGGTATACAAGTTGGGCCTTCTTTGTAATTTTTCCCCATTACTCAATATGTTATTGCTATATCTTGACATGATTCTTCCTCTGTTCTTTCTTCTTTTGTCTCTGTCTTAGTTTCTTGTGCTATTGTTTTTATTTAATACCTTACTGATACTGGTTTTCTTTAAATTTTCTGATCCTTAGGGTATGAAGTCTTATATTTGGCTACAAACTTCTGGTGGTTCAATCCAGTATGTAGAATAAGAGGTTGGTGCATTCAGCCCAATGATTTGCAGAAAGATGCTACAAATTAGCATGGGGTCAACTAAGAACTACGCTATTTTACTACCCCAACAAGAAAATACAACTCGATTATTGTCGATTTTGCGATTCTATCAAGTACCTGGTCATTCTAATAAGTTTTGACCTCTCTTTTATAAACATTTTAAAATGGATGCTTTTCTCTGTCTGTTAGCATTCAATATAGTGGCGAGTCTGGATGAAACTAATATAAAAATATAAGTCATCACTTTTCGCACTTGTTTCATAAATATGCATACTATCTTGACCTCTCGTACAAACAAAAATTTATCTTCTAGATTGGTTTGTATTAAATTTTTCGTGGGTGACAACTCTATATGTGGCATGATATAGAACAATGAGTCTTAGACTTATGCAGAGAATCTAGCTTGATTTCTGAGTTAATCTGAACATCTGTGACAACTTATAATTGTCTGAAAACCACTCATGGTTGTAGGGTTCTTGGGATACTTGACTCATGTTTTTCATTATTTTGTAACGTTTCCTAACATGTTATCTTTCTTTGGTACCAATAACATTTTGAGATGCAGATAGGTGAAATAATGGGTTAAATTGATCTTAGATTGATGACGTTGTCGAGACTGAAACTACAAATTCATCAAGTATCTGATCAGCTGGTTGACAATAACGCTAAGGAAGCTCTACCTGCAATATCGGGCTACATCCTGGTAAGCATTTCAACACTTCTACAAAAAAGGTGTTACTTCCCTGAGATCCCTAGTTCTGTTGTTTTTGCATCTAATAATTTACCCATTGCTCCTCAATTTTGTAATGCCTTTGCAATTCAAGTAGGGAAGCAGGATTATTCTTCTAGGTCGACAGTCAAACTACACCTACCTCACTTGCATACTGTCAGACTAGTGCATTTCCAAAAGTAAGATTCTTATTTCCATTTCCTCCATCGTGCTAGAGGTTCTTTTATGTTCCCTTTCCTGATATCCATCTTTTTCCTACAGATTTGCTAATTTGAGTTTATGAAAACCCCTGCTTTCATCTATTACCATCTCTAATTACGCCGCTCATCATTGCATCAACATTACGTCAAACTCACTCCAGGTTCTTCTGAGAGTAAGGTACCATATCTATCATGTTCTCCTATTAAGAACTTTTAGAAAGTTGGGGCTTAGAAGTTGTGGTTTTCTGGTTATGCAGAAGTTGGTGTTGCAAAAGCAGGAAATGCCGGTGTTGAAATGCAATTGTTCATCTGAAGTTGACCTTACTGATTGTGAAGCTCTGGTGAATTCTACTTGTGAAGTTTTTAGTGATGAGGGTGGTTGGATGGTGCCTAAGTCACTGGCCCTCGACAACTGCGAGGTTTGTGAACTACTAGATAATGATCTTAACATGCTTACTGGTTGATTTTTTTTGGTACTTCCTGAACATGAATTCAATTTTTTATAGAGTATAACGGCAGTAAAAGTTCAGCAGTACATCCCTAGTTTTTCTTTCTTCGTGTGTGTTTTTTCAACAAAGTGTATTATGTATCTGATATTCCTTTATACAGTTCTCGCTGTCCATTTAAAATCTACTAATGGACCAGATTTTTGTTTTGTTTGCTATTATAGGTTGGTATTCGGTCTATTAACTTTAGTATATGCCCAAAATTGGAGGCACCTGACATTGTGTTGCTAGAATTGAAAGGATGGGGCATTTTATCCGAAGCATCCATTCATTGTCCCCGTCTGATAAAGTTAGATTCTTCTTTTTGTGGGTATGCTCTTTGTTTTCTCTCCATTTCCTTTTGTTCTTTCATTAAGGTGTTGTGCTCAATCTACTATCTATAATTCGGCAGCCAACTAAAAGATGATTGCTTGTCTGCTGCCACAACTGCTGCATGCCTTTTACCCATGCAATGATTTTGATGTCCTGCCAAACTTTTTCGTTGGTGGCCTCTCCTCTGTGTTGGCTATCACATTTGAAGTTCCTTGCATACTTTCTCGTTGAACTTTTAACTCGATTCCGTCGTAGCTTTCAAATTTGATCCCATCTATTGTGTGTTTAGTCAACGAAGGAATAGATGGTGAAGTCTTGTTGATCCCTTCTCCTGTATCTTCAATATTCGAAGGCATAGATGGTGAAGTCTTGCCTTCAATTTCGTGTTGAAGCTTTCTGGTAGTTAAGCTTGTAATAGAAATATAAATTTAGCATTTCAAGTTGTCAGATTTGGAACTTAAAGTATTTTAGATAGTAAAGTTGTAATGTAAACTGTTAGCACTTTAATACAAATTCAGTTTTAAAGTTATTATCAATTTTAATTTTAATGTTTTGATTGATATAGTTTGAAGTTAATATTAGTTTAATCGTGATTCAGCTGAGCCAATCAACTTTTGGAATGAATTTCATTTTTTTTTATATAAAATATGTTCAATATAAACGTCTACTTTTATCAGTAGATGTGGATAGACTGATCAAGGAAGTCATTTCTGAAAAGATTCAAGAGCTCCCAGCCACAGTCGTTTCGAAAAATAAGACTACAGATGTAGGGCTCCCAGCCACAGTCGTTTTTGATGATAATATGGCTTTTTCTGGGAGGCTTATTTTTTTAATTTTCCACTAGTGGGGGTCTCGTGAGAAACCTAAGGTTAAAGGAGAATCGACTCTAGCTATACAACTAGTAACACACAGAAGTGTAGGGATTAGGTTTCCCAGTTGCTAGAGTTCCCCTTTATATAGTTTTCAAATAAGGGATTGCAATCTAAGTCACCTTGGTAACAAAGCATTCAATATTCACCGTTAGATGAAAAACCTGATTCAACCAAGTTAATATCTTTCAACCGTTAGTTCGAACTTAGCTTGTTACACACAAATGAAATGTACCCTCATTTAGGTTTATGTAACCGTACCTAAACATGTACACCATGTTGGCTCAACAATAGTTAACCGAAGTTAGCCATATGAACACTCTCATATCAACCTTATTCATCTTAACCATAACTAGTTCAAATGACTCAAATGAAACTAGTTAAAGAGTTTTTCAATTGCTATATTCTCATAGAAGTATACAAGAACACAATTGAAGCAAAATCGGTTTGATTCACTCGAATCAATTCATGAACATTATAGCCACGGTTTGCAAAGATTACATTCCTTATTATATAAATGTTTAAGTTCATGTACACAACCGATTTTAGAACTTTAACCTTCAAGTATGCAAACGTGTACGCATACTTGAAATACCCGGACCAAGATTGGGTTTCGCCAATACGCAAACGGGTACGCGTACTTCCAATCCCAGCAGAAATATTCGGACATGAACCTTACGTTAGTACGCGAATGGGTGCGCATACTTAGGTTCCCGAATTTCTCAAGCCAACAGGTACGTGTACGTGTACGCATACTATGGTTCCCGGACATGGATTACATATGTGCAAGAGTACACAACATGTCATATCCAATAATGGTTAAGTGTTCTAAACTCTTATTTCAATCATTGAAACTTTCTTAGAGGATGATAATAGCCGTTTTCACACACTATTAGCATCAACGCAATTTTCAAGTTATTGAAATAATCATAACGAAACATTCCAAGTCTACATCAAATGATTCTATCACACAAACCATGTAAGATGTTACTCGGCATTTTTCACATGATCATCTTTTGACTTGGGTCAAGAATATAAGATGAACTTGGTCGAAGCGAAAGCTTGCCAACACATATTCCGAGAAATATGTAAGCGAGTTTAAACTCAGCTCGAAATCTCAAATGTGTATATTAGCAAACTATATCGTAACACGACTTACGTATTGATATAGGAGATAGAGTATAAATATACTTTCCAAGTGATAGATGAGTTTCAGTTTCCACATACCTTTTGTCGATGACATTCCACAAGCTCTCCTTAGTAGTTCTTCGTCTTCAAATGATGAACGTCGTGAAGTCTAAGGCTCAACTACACAACCTATGCCCTAGTCCGATACATCTATAAGTAGACTAGAAATCAATACTTATAGTTTTGATCACTAACATTGACAAACATGCTTGAGATAGCAACGCATGCGAGTTCGACCGAGCAGTGCTCTAACAATTGACCAACAAATTTTGTTATCCCCACTACGGATGCAGATGCTCACTCCCTTATCACCATCACATTTCTTGTTTCTAGAGATCCTAATATAATCCCCTTCTACATTATTCTGAACCTTAACTTCAAAAACGTTATCTCCATCCTCTTCTTCATACCTCAAAGCTTTGTTCTTACCTTTATGAATAGGTTTAAGTAAAGAAATCACCCAAACCACTAATCTCTTTGGAAAAGCAACCCAAACCCTAAATCATTCTCATCCTCTCTCCAACACCTTAATCAACTCATGATCACCACAAGTATCCAAAGAGATCTCAAAGCTTTTTCGATCCAATTGAATAAGTTTCTTTCCTCCATCGCGCTCTCTCTGTTTCTCTCTTATCACGCTCTCTCCCTTTCCCAACCAAAGGATTATTAAGGGTCAGGGCTTTATAACCATCGAAAAATACACAAATTATATAGGAATGTAGTCGGAATCTTAATGTTTTATGTTTATTGAAATCAAAGAGCAAAATTTCTGAAGTGTCAATTTTTTTCACTATATATATTTTTTTCTTTTTTCCGTTAATTCCCTGATTATGTTATAAACTTAAGAACAGACGATATATATATCATTAACGTAATGTCAAGAATATGTATCATTATTAAATAATGTATAAGATATTAAGAGACAAAATGAAAAATCCTGGTCAATTTTATCTTCTAATTTTTTTATTTTTGATAAAGAATGGATTTAAAAGAAAGAAGCAGAATGTATGGAGGCACCTCATACAAGTGGTAAGAAGCATCAAAAACAAAAAGGAAATTACATTTTAAAGAAATATTACATCCCAATTGAAGATCATTCTACTGAAATTCCCTTTCAAACTAGTTTTAAAAACCGAGGCCGAAAAGAAAAGTAAAGCTCCCGCGTTCAAACATATTTAATCGGCATTCTTTGCTTTCCCATCAAACATACTTTGATTTATTTCATTCTAAATGGATCAAACAATTCCATGGTATATCCATCAGGACCTGGAGATTTGTTAGTTACAAATTGCAAGAAACCTTATTCACCTTTTCTTTTCATCACTAATTATGCAGAAAAAGCAACTGAATCTGGTATCCCCATCCATTTTATTCCATTGCGACACGATAAGACAGATTTGGCAGTGTATTTTAAACTGCTATAATCTGCAGCGGCTAGTACAAGACTATGTGAGGCATTACGTATGATAAAGGAAGAAGAAGAAGTATTCAAATGTAAGGAAATGAAAGCTTTGGGGCCTAGTTCCTTATGCAATCTTGTGGATTGTTTGGACGCAAAGAAATGGGAAAACATTTGAAGGTTTTTATAAGAGACTTTTTGAAATGGGTGTACATTTGGGAATCAGTTTTCAGTCTATGCTAAATCATTCTAAGAGGTTTCTTTTTAAAAAGATCACCGGTGAAGTTCTGATTATCAAACCCAAAGCTCTTCAATCAAAACCACCTATTGATAAGGACTTTGTTGTGCAGACTCTAATTGTAATTGATGGGGTTCAAAATACTTCTTTGCATGAGCCGAAGAGAAAGTATGCACCATTAATGGGTCTGGAAGATTCTTTTATCATAAATCTGAATATTGAGGATGTACCCTTTTCTAGCACTCCTACATATCCACCTGGCTTTGAACCAAACAATGAAGAATTACAAGATGATGCATCGTCTACAACTGTCGATACTATTTCAGACTGCATAGTTCCTAAAAGATTGCCTACTGAATGGAAAAGGCTGGGCATTACCATGGAGCAAGCTTGTCACTCAAACTTAAATCCAAGAAAATATCTCAAACCTAAGGGTGCTGAAGTTTCCTTATGAATCTACAAATACTTTCATGAAATGTGAGAGGATTATGTTCTATCAATAGAAGAACTATTGTCAAGAAAATGATAGAACTCAGTAAAGCCCCTATAATCATTTTGCAAGAAACAAAGTTAGTGTACTACGATTCATATGACATCAAACAGATTTGTGGTCATTCTAATTATGGATGGGTTATGCAAAAATCTATTGGAAGTTCTGGTGGGATGTTTATTTTGTGGAATCAAGATTTTTTGGAAGTCACCGACTCTTTGGTAGGTGATTACACTTTGTCTATATCGCTTGCATCAACAAAGTTGATAAATTTTAATGGATTTTTACCAATGTCTAGGGTCCAAACAGACCAGTAGATAAAGCTCAGCTTTTGGAAGAATTAGATAATGTGTGTAGGTATTGGGATATGCCTTGGTGCATAGGTGGAGATTTTAACACCATTAGAAAATGTTATGAGAAAAAGAATGACAACGGAGTTACTAAGAGTATGAAGCACTTTGCTAAGTTCATTACGAGCATGATCTTATTTATTTTCCTCTTAAAGGTGCTAGATTCACTTAGTCCAACGGACAAGTAAATCCTGTTATGTGTGGACTTGACATATTCCTTATCTCACCTTGTTTGAAACCAAATTTCCTTTAGTCTCCCAACTTGCAAATGCTAGACTAACCTCTGATCACATTCCCATCATTCTTGACACTTCTGATCCTTCCTGGGCCCAAATCCGTTTAGGTTTGAAATAATGTGGTTCTTGAAGTTTGGTTTAACCAAATTATTGGAAGAGTGGTGGCTCTCTTTTTCTTTTGCGGGTAGTCCAAGTACAATATTATGGTTAAAACTCAAAGCTCTAAAGGAAAAGTTGAAGATATGGAATAAGGTGACTTTTGGTCATGTGAATTATAAACTTAATCATATTTTATCAGAAATACAGGATATTGATTTGTTGGCTGAAGACAATGTATTATCTGAAGACCTCTCATAAGGGAGAAATTGAAGTTCAATACATAATTTGAAAATGTATCTCATGGAAGAAACAACATGGAGGATGAATTCAAAAAATAAATGGATAAAAGAAGGAGATAGGGATACTTCTCATTTCATCAGACAAGCTTCAGCTAGAAAAAGGTACAACAAAATAAGATAATTATAAATTGATGGGATACTATACTTCTGACAGATTCATTGTGCAGAAGCACGCATTGGAGATTGAATGTGATAAGGCCACAATTTGAGGAGATTGAATGTGATATAATAAGCAACATTGAATCTTGTATTATTGAAGCTAATTTCACAGAAAATGAAGTTTTGCAGGCAATAAAGGAGTTGGGAAAAAGACAAAACACCTGGACCAGATGGCTTTCCAATTATGTTTTTTCAAAAATGCAGACAGTTTCTAAAGGGAGATATTATGGGTATCATATCTGAATTTTGTGAGAATAGTTGTATTTACACCAAACATAATGCAACATTTATCACTCTTGTACCTAAAAAAGATCATATTGAGACCATCAAGGGTTTCATAACCATTTGTCCTCTTACCAGTATATATAAAATCATTGCAAAGGTATTAGCATCTAGGTTGAAGTTGGTTATGTCTAAATTGATCT